>ML810500.1:141301-154216 GCA_009831015.1 Picea engelmannii | reverse complement strand
AATCCTTATCTTGTTGTTCTTCCATAGGTATAGTTCTTCTTGGAATACATTATCTTCCAGGAGATAGATATACAAGATATGTACAGAGACGATGCAAACAAGATATGTACAAGAAATAAGAAGAGTATTGTTACCTTTAGAAGTTAGTATTCTTTGTAGGTCCTTTTTCTTCGGCAACTGATGCTTTGTGTTTCTCCTTCCTTTTCGTTAGCTCGGGACAATGATTCTTGTAGTGACCATACTTTCGACAGCTGAAGCTTTGTATTTCTAAAATGTCTTTCTCTTGATTTGGCTTCCTCCTTGAGACAAACTTCCTTTTGTTACTGAAATTCTTGAATCTTGCTGTGAAGTCTTGATCATCATACTTCTTTTGGGGTTTCTCTTTTGCACTGACCCTGGATTCTTCTTGAGCACAGCAAGTCCAGAGTTCTTCAAATGTAGGATACTCCTTTCTTGTGTTCATGCTTGTGGCAAATGCATCCCATGTCTTGGGAATACCATTGAGTACTATGTTTACCAATTCCTTCTCTGAAATGATCTCTTCAATAGATTGTAGTTGATCTCTTAATTGGGAGATCCTCACAAAGTATGATGTTTTGTTGTCCTCATCATTCATCTTCATGTCACGGATCTCATTCTTCAGACTCATAACTTGTCCAATGTTTGACCGAGAAGAGATTTGTTAGGGCATCGTACATCTTCTTTGATGAGTCAAGATGGGAGATGTAGGGTATCAAGTGGTCTTTTATAGATTCCACTATGATACTCATGGCATTGATGT
Source organism: Picea engelmannii (assembly GCA_009831015.1). Classification (NCBI taxonomy): domain Eukaryota; kingdom Viridiplantae; phylum Streptophyta; class Pinopsida; order Pinales; family Pinaceae; genus Picea; species Picea engelmannii. Next base: position 153,435 of record ML810500.1, on the reverse strand, counting down.
CACCATATTTGAACTTCTCCATAACTGCAACCTTCTATGGTTCCTTCTCTTTTCCTTTTTCAAACTCTGGTTCCACGATCTTTCCTTTCACGATATCCAGCACTTTATTCTTGGCAAGGATGAGGCCAATCCTTGTCTTCCATGCTCTAAAGTTAGAGGCTCCATCTAACTTGTTCTCTGACTTCTTAGAATAAGTCATGGCTTCTTTGACTTGGTCAAACCCTAGATTTGACCACAAACTCAAGCTTGACGTCTTGGCTTGCTGAGAGTACCAGGAGATGCGCTAGGATAGGGTGCACTGATCTGTCTGGAGATTAGGTCAATATATTCACTTAAGGTGTCTCAATGAGAGGATTAGGGTTTCTGCAACTGCACCTGCTAGTAACCCTAGCGACAATGCTATGGTGACTACTCCTGAAAGAAACCCTAGCGGTAGTTCTTCAACAAGCTTAATATCCTTACGGCTATGTTTCCTTCCAGTGGTTAGATTGAATGAAGGAGGTGTGGGCCCATAACCTGTTAGAATATAATGGATGTGCTCATTTTACCATTGACAATATCTCTATTGTCACCCAACCATAGGCCAAAGCCACCCTCGAAGCACCTTAACCTTGACAGAGAATCACTCTGAAAGCAAACCCTAGGCTAGATAGCCAAACAAAGGGTAGCGCACCTTTCCCCAAGGATAGAACACCAACAAGAGTTGATCATATAGTACAAACCCTAAACAAGAGATAGTCCAAGCCAAACATGATCTGCTAGCTGCATCAGCTGCAATGGCAACTCTCCTCAAACCTACGCACAAGACTGGGCACTGCAGTGCGCACAAGTTGTTGCTCTGCAATTCTAAGACTGCCTACCAGAATGAGAACTGGCCTCTTGTATTTATATTAATTATGGCTAACTGCCTGGGTCGAATTCTCATTCTGGGTATCTGTTTATTCAGTATATATTATTATTTTTATCTGACTTCTTCTCTTGGAGGCTAATAACCTAATATAAATTATCTTCTTGAGCCGACAAGTCTTTTAGGGTTATTAGCCAACTCATTAGGGTTTCTTCTTGCTTCCCAAAGTATTATATCCTCATCAGGTTTACACATGGAGGTAAATACCTCCCGCAGCTACCATAATATCAACACTCTAGAGTTATACCGGTCCATTTGTCCTCAGTTCTCTCGAAGGATTTCAGACTTGTTATCCTACCCATACGTTCAGACTGGACTGTCGACTATACTCGCCCAGGGGATGACTGTGAGTTGGTGTCTTTAGTAGCCATAATATTTTGGGTCTTTACACAAGGTGACAGTGAAGGGAAGTCTTCATTATACCTGGAAGAGACGGTGGTCAAACTCACTCGGTCTCCTTAGAGGGTATATCCACGATTACTATGTGGAAGCTTGCACCAAGGCATAACTCCATTAAGTAGGTCACCATCGTGACTATTCCACCCACTCATATCATATCCCCTTCTCAATTTGACCACGCGATGTTGGATTTCATCACCAACTAGTACGGTCATTGAGAGAAGGTTTGTTTGCTTGTTGGCTCTTCTAGATTTTTTAGTGTGTGTTGTTGTTTTAATATTTTTTCAAGATTAGGCATGTAGAAAATAAAGTTCTTAGCCTATCACGTAGGATGAAAGGGTTTCCTATGGAATAAGGCTATGAACCCTTACCTCCTAATTCACCAAAATACATCTACCGTGAAGAGGTAGAAAATCGCTTTGACGCTGGGAGTGTTGCTACTCCTTTATTAGAAAATTCAGAAAGAGCCTTGGTTACGGTTGAGGATCCCACTCCTCATACTACACCTATGTCAGAAGCTACTATTGAAACACTTCGATCGGATTAGCTTCTTTCGGTAATATTATAGAAGAATAAGTCCCTTGTTTTCCATTGAGACCAATTACCGAGACATATATGGGATCCACAAAACCAATTTTTAGTGATGACTTTAGGACCCCCGTTCGTCCTACTGATGCAGTAGATCCACATCAAACACCTACTCATTCTATAAGGAGGACTCCATCGGGACGTGTTCGCATAGGGGTAGACCCAGGGTTCAACGCTACAACAGAGCACCAACAAAACCCTAACTATCGGCCCTTTCAGCAACACTTGCGAAGCAGATGAAGTCTCACCTGAGGTAGAAGCAGGGGCGGTTGTAGGACTCTAGTGTCTACAACCTTAGCTAGGACAAATATCTGTGATTATAACACCTTATCAAAGCACTTAGCAATTAATGTTCATCAGTATTAAACCAGTATCTACTTCACAGACAAAACCCTAATTACAGTGCATCGCAGTATTCAACCAGATCTAGTATGTTCAAGCACTAAGCACATCCACATAGGTCAGATCTAGCATTCATCCATATTATGAAGAACGTAGCATCAACAGATCTATCTATCACTCATCTATATCAAAGCATCTAAACAAGTAAACACATTAATACATTGCACAAAGCAACCATAACACAGGATATATGTGGTTCACCCCCACCCTGGGGATACATCCACCAACTCTTCATCTTCTTTATTAGCTTCTTTCAATATTCTTACATGCATAGAGCCTCAAGATCAACTTCGCAGAGGACAGGAGATCTACGCACTCTTCGCTAGATCCTCCTTCCTTGAGTTATAGCACAAAGCCTTCCACAGTCTCTTACAATCACTTGCACTTAGCTCTGCAAGCCTCGCACAGTATGCATGAAACACTTACAACTATTACTTGCACTTAGCAAAACTTACAACCCTTCGATCACATAGATCAAAATCTAGCACTTAGCACACTTAGCCCCTTCTTACATCACCTAGTTTCCTATTTATACATTACATAATCGGGCCTAAACATGGGTAAACCCATGGGTCGACATTCCCATACCCGTAACATAAGCCCAAAACCCAAAAAGATCCCTAAAAAGGGGTCGAGATCCCACGATCTCCGCTTTGTCTTGCGCTCCACCCTCGCCTGTCAAAGTCCCAAAAATAGGTCAAACGTGACCAAGAATCCTCAAAACTTGGTCAAGGGCCAACAGGCCCCCAACACTCACCTGTGACTCGTCCCAACTCACTCTGATCTGGGTAATTCTGTCTCAAAATCCTAAAGCTTAGCTCGAGCTGCTTTGACTTTTTACTGTGCCATGGCCTCCTGCTCAGCAAACTCTTGGATAATAGCTTCGTTGATAGGTCCCTCTAGGTGTTGTTCAGCTGCAGTGACGACTTTCTCCAGCTTTGCTCCTCGACCTTCGATCTCTGAGAACAGTTGGCAAGCCTCATCTTGTATAGGTTGGAGCCTCTGAGTCACTTCCATGACTCTGCTCTTAATGGTGTAGACATGTTGTTGAGCAATGCGTTGCTCCTGGCATCATTTCATCCTTTCAACAACTGACGGGGGCTTCAACTGCGCCTGTATTGTTTCTGCTTGATGCTTTGCCTCCTGGAGTTGTGACTCTAGTGCCTTTAATTATGGATTCTAAGTGAGTTGCTCGTAATTATGGTCACTATGATCACTTAGTTTCTTACATTCCATGGCGAGGGCCTTGATTCTTTCAACTGTGCTTCGGGCAGTTGCTTCTCTTTGGTCCCTTACATCCTGCGGAGTACTGAGCACTGTGTGGAGCTCTAAGTCTACTATTGTTTGTTGTAGTTGTTGGATAGCTTCCACAAGCTTCTCTACTTGATGCTCGACACGGTCTTCTACCTTTGTCTCTAAGCCTGTCACGGAGAGGAGTGCTCTGTTGACTACTTCTTTCACTTCGAGTTGTTCTACGAGCAACTGTTCTTTTTCTTGTTGAATCTATGCTTTCTCCTCTTCAAACTTGGTCTGGAGAGAAACCTTATCCTACTCTGCAAGTCGGCGTTGTTCTATGAGTACTTCTTGTGCTTGCTTCAGGGCCTGGGTGGCTTGTTCAGTTTCTTCTTGTGCGCGACAAAGGCGAGCTTCGGTCGCATCAGCTAGTCGATGGATTTGGGCTGGCTCATCTCCCAACTCTGGTTCTCTTGATTGCAGGGGCGCAATGGATACTATGTGACTGGACTGAAGGGCCTACTATACCCCTCGGAGTTCGACCTCGATTTTGTCGTACATCTCCTCCTGCTTGGCTTCTTGTTTCTGCAAGATTTCTTGCGAGGTGTTGTTTACATCTGCGATGATGAAGTTAAAGTCATCAACAGTGAGCATAGTCTGCATCTTGGTCAAGGTGGTTTTGGATTTCTTTCAGGAAGAGGGTTTTGGGGGAGAAACCTTCCTCTTCTTCAAGGGATCAGCCTCATCTCTAGGTGGTGTTACTTTGCCTTGCTTCTGCTCATCGTCTTTTCCATTCATCTCTTCTAATTCATCATCACCCCCTCAGCCAGGTGATACTGAAGTAGTCTTTTCTCAGGCGTTTCTTAAGTCTTGGACTTCTACAGTCTTCTTCCTTCTGTTGGTTCCGGGTGTGTCATGTTCTTTGTGAGCGGCCTCCGGGATGTCAAGCTCATGATCATACATCTCTGCAGGGTCAGCGGGGATAAAGAAGTCTGATGACCAGTCCTTAGTTATCTCCTCAAGGTCCTCCTCTGTAAGCTTGAAGTATGACTGAAGCTCCTCCTTATGTTCATTTTCTCGCGTAGTAATATAGGTGAAGTGTCGATCTGCGTGGAACTTCATGAGGGGTCAGAACCGCTGTAGGTTGTTCGACGTCATGTGAGGTTAATCTTTGATAGCCCTCTTCAACTGGAGATAGTATGTGTGAAATAATGTGTTTGAATGCCACTGTTTTCCCATATTGCTCGAGTACCAGAGTGTGGTGAACTTCGCAGCAAGCGGCTCGAATGGCTCAATGTCCGGGAAGGTCGCACCTTCCAGCATCTCCCAACCAATAAATGCGATGATGATCAGGAGCCAGCTAAAGTGGAACTCGTAGCCCTGATCTTGTGCTTCGCGACAGTCTAATTCCAGTTGATTAACTAGGTACTTCACCTAGTTCATCTGTACGCATTTCCCTGCGAGGTCAACGACAAAGACTGTGACCTACGTGGGTCTGTTCTTCCATACTAAATTTCCTGTGATTAATTGGCATGCTAGGCGCACTGCGCCATTCTGGATGAAAGCTACCTTGTAGCCTCACGCCCCCTTCCCAACATCTCTGTATGTATCCTTGATCTTATGTGCTAACGTGTGATCTGTGGCTTCGACTAGATAGAAGTCCTGCGGGTCGGGTCCTTGCATACTCAATACGGTGATCCTATAAATCAGCATCGGATCGACTGTGATACAGCAGTCTAGCCATAAGTAGCCTCCATGGTAACATGAAAGTAGGAGCCTGAAATGGGCATTAACTTCCTGGTGCCTTCCAAAGTGTGGGATTTTCATTACACTCAACAGGGTGGACTATGCGAGGTTCATTGTCCACGGCTAGGGGATTATTTTTGAGTTCTTCCCCTTTGTCCTGGTCAAGTATTTATATGGGGCGAGCATACTATGGTTCTTGCAGTCTCCTAAGTTGAAGTCATTGAACTTCAACATTGCAATCTTGTCTTGTTGCGCTCGAACTGCGCGTATCCCCTTCGGCGGGTGCGCAGTAACCATGGTGTACTCAAAATCTCTTGGCACACTATCACGACTCACCGTGTCGGCTAGAGGTAGGTTGTAGCCGGGTAATATGGTCGGGATTATCTTCGCATTTGCTAGGCCATCTTTGTGCTTGGTTCTCTTTTCTATGACGACTCGGGATGGTATGGATCCACGAGCAGTCGACAGAGAAGCTTGTACTCCTCTCGTCGATGATGCTTGTACACCCACAGACATTACTCTTTCAGACATTATTATTTCAGTCATGAGGTTGATGAGTACCTCCTTCACAGACTTTTCGACTACGCTAAGTTCTTCGGACATACACACTCGTGGTTGAATATCTCGGGTTTGAAGAATAATTACTCAATGCAGTGGGATGGATGGTGATAGCGCGATGATCACTGTGTGAAATCAACTAATTTGCGGGCTCAGATAATCATGGTTGGAAAAAGTTTTCTTGGTGCAAGGTTCGACGAAATAAGTAGATAACTAGGCAACAGATCTCATCAACGGGAGAGAAGCCTTCATTAATTTAGTTCGGTCTGTTACGGTGCAGTCCCAACGGTCCGATGGCGGGCTTGCTGACCATAAATGTTGTTATACGTGTTTGGGATATCAATCTAATGGTTATATTGTTCCCAATGGATATATTTCTTCGCCATGGCGAAGTGCCATGTGACATTGTTCTGATATCCCGACGAAGTTCCAGTTTTGTAAATTTTCCTTCTGCGAAGTTCCCTCTAAATCCTTTTGTAACTTTTCGATCTTTGATCTCTTCTTGCTTAGTTTTCTATCCTGCTTTCCAGTGAGCTTCGTCTCGGTATTCCTCTTTCCATTCTGATTCTTATCTCCTCTTGGCATAGTAACTTTGTGTTGTTGAGATTCTTTCCTAGGATTCAAGGGAAATACTTCTTCTTTATCAGGGGTAGGTGCTTCAGTCTTCTGTGCATCTTCTTGTGTTATTTCAACTTCGACATCCAAGTTTATGGTTCTAAATAGCTAGCCTGCAAAAAATTGTGTCTAGGATCCTGCATCCATTGGTTAGTCCAAACATTCTTTCTATGCATAGGTATAACATATCTTTCACTATTCTTATCAGATCTACTCATATCAAATATTATTTCTTCTAGTTGCACCCTATTTTTCAGGCTAGGACAAAATTTATCAAACATACCTAGATCGATATTCTTGAAACAAAAATTTCCACTTATCTTACTTTCAGCGGAGCACAAAACTTCCATATCTAAAACTTTTCACTATTCTTACCTCTACCAGAGCACAAAGCGTTCAGATCTTACCTCTTTTCTTCAGATCTGCCTCCTTCCTTAGCACAGAGCTTCGCAAGTCAAGCAGCAGATCTACGCATGGAGATTCTTTCTTTTCCTCAGTTCCCAGCAATCACAGTTTCTGGCCAGATCTTCGCACAGAGCTTCTTCTTCCTCAGTTCCGAGCAATCACAGTTTCAGGTCCCGGCAATGGAACCATCTGTTGGCACAAGGGCAGACCCAGGGTTCAATGCTACAACAACACACCAACAAAAACCTAACTACCGTCCCTTTCGGCAACACCTGCGAAGCAGATGAAGTCTCACCCGAGGTAGAGGCAGGGGTGGTTGCAAGACTCTTGTGTCTACAACCTTAGCTAGGATAGAGATCTGTGATTATAACACCTTATCAAAGTACTTATCAATTACAATTCATCAGTATTAAACCAGTATCTACTTCATAGACAAAACCCTAATTACAGAGCATCGCAGTATTGAACCAAATCTAGTATGTTCAAGCACTAAGCACATCCACATAGGTCAGATCTAGCATTCATCCATATTATTAAGCACGTAGCATCAACAGATCTATCTATCATTCATCTATATCAAAGCATCTAAACAAGTAAACACATTAATACATTTCACAAAGCAACCATAACACAGGATATACAGGGTTCACCCCCACCCTGGGGCTACATCCACCAATTCTTTGTCTTCTTTATAAGCGTCTTTCAATCTTCTTACATGATCAGAGTCTCAAGATCAACTTCGCAGAGGACGGGAGATATGTTCACTCTTTGCTAGAACCTCCTTCCTTGAGTTATAGCACAAATCCTTCCACAGTCTCTTACAATCACTTGCACTTAGCTCTGCAAGCCTCACACAGTATGCACGAAGCACTTACAACTATTACTTGCACTTAGCAAAACTTACAACCCTTCAATCACATAGATCAAACTCTATCACTTAGCACACTTAGACCCTTCTTACATCACCTAGCTTTTTATTTATACATTACATAATCGGGCCTAAACATGGGTAAACCCATGGGCCGACATTCCCATACCCGTTACATAATCCCAAAACCCAAAAAGAGCCCTAAAAAGGGGTCGAGATTCCCCGATCTCCGCTTCGTCTTGCGCTCCACCTTCGACAACCTAACGAAGTCCCAAAAATAGGTCAAACATTACCAAGAATCCTCAAAACTTGGTCAAGGTCCAACAGGACGTGATCTTTATGAGCATTTTGAATATATTTGACAACCTCTTAATCCTCATGACCCTCTTGTCGTTGAGGCAGGACCATTCGGTCAGACTATTGATTGTCCCATCAAACAAGTCATCGATCATGTTGTTATGTCAGCACAAGTCCACCTCAATGTCGGAGTTGTCACTTCTCATCATCCACAAGGTACTTCAACTGTTACTCCCACTATTACACCTTTTCACACTACAACTCCTCATTTTCCACAAGATCCTATTGGAACACCTTTACAACCAAGAATGGAGACCCTTTCCAGACATACACAACCAACTGCAGAACATATCCCGACTGGGGGGCAACCACCATCTAGTGGACCTATCCCTCTCGGGGGACAACCATCCTTTAGCGAGCCTACCCCTCCTGGGGCACAACCACCTTTGCACATTCCTTACGGAGGACAACCTCCCTTTACTGGTTAAGCCACAGTTGTAAATCAACCTATGGTAGGGGGAAACCTTCTTTTGTTGGAAACCCTTCACAATCCTAGGGAGTACCTTCAGGAGGTACATTTAATCAACCCTACCCTGGAGGGGAATCATACCAAAACCCGCAAGGAGGAGTATCAAATCATGTTCCTTCCGGACTATCTTTTGGATAACCTTATCTAGGTGTCCCAAATCCCACCTAGGGTCCTCAAGGACAACAACCTTATCCTCCCCAACGGTCTAATGTTTATCCTCCCCAAGGGGCTAATGTTTATCCTCTTCAGGGACAAAGTATTTACCCTCCTCAAGGGAAAACAGTTTATCCCCCACAACCGAATCAACCGACTTATACTCCACATAATCAACCCGATTTCGCCCCGCTCATGAATGTTCCTCAATAACCATTGAATCCTATCTATACTGGTCAACAACAACCATATATGGGAGGGCCTACTGGATACAATTATCGACCTCAACCAGTATATGGTCCCACTAGTGTCCCTATTCCACATCAATATCACCCTCTGGTTAATCGTCAATTACCCTTCCTTGCCACTCTCGATCTACAAGACTTATCTGGGTTGACAAATGATCCCATATTACATTTTCCTTTTCGACCAGTAATTCCTGCTAAATTACCTTCTGACATCCCCAAATTTGACGGTAAACCTGGAGAAGACCCAAACAACCATGTGATGACATTCCATTTATGGTGTTCATCAAACTCATTGATGGATGATTCTATAAGTTTATGTCTCTTCCAGCGCACACTCATGGGCTCTGCAGCCAAATGCTACATTGAACTTCAACGTGGTTCTTTTCAAGATTTCAACTCCCTTGCTATGTATTTTCTCACGCATTTTCAATTACCCATCTGTTACGAGACGGGTACTTAACTTTTAACCTCCCTTCATCAAACGAACTTTTTGCATATCTCTGATCACATTCATGAGTGGAGACAACGACGAAGACTGATTAAGGCGACCATTCCTGACCAATTATTGGCAGAGTGGTTTACTAAATCTCTTTTGCCGCTGATTTCTCATGACGTCACCATGGGTGGTGTATTCACTAAAGAAGAGGCCATTTTCCAAGCTCAGTACTTAGATTTGGTTTAATCCCAATCTGGTACTTTGTAAGAGTTGATTCCAAATGCTACCCATACTCCTACTGATCCATCCAAACCTTCTTCCACAGCACATGCAGATGGAGTTATTGGTACCGTCAAAACCCAATCTACATCACAGTTGACAAAAACAGTAAATCACTATGTTTCAACACCCGTTACCAGTTCAACTTCACACTCCTCTTCCTCCCTCCCAACTCAAATCTCTGAGGTGAATGCAATTCAATATGCTTCTTCACAACAATCTGGGGGTAAGAAGAAAACCAAAAATAAACCCAAAAAGAATAATAATAATAATGAACATCCCAAAACACAAACTCCACCACCTGTTCCTAAAAAGAAACCATATCGAAAACTGAAATTCCCATGTCTTATTTGTGGTGAAGATCATTTCACACAAGACTGTCCACATCGCGACAAAGTTGCAAAACTTTTCAAAGGGGATTCCCAACCCGTCGTGTTAACACAGCCTTTTCCTCAGCAGCAATACATGGTTTCTCAAGCCCTTTCCCCTCCCATGGGGGGCGGTTCCAGCCATCGTCCTAGTGCTGAAGCCTCGATGAGTGCTCATATTTATATGTTCAATGGGATTGATTTAAGCACTCACACCACCACATACGACACACCGGCTAAACTTGATAAAGAAAAGGTCACTAACTGTACTCCACTGGATCCATCACCCACCTACGTTAGTCCTCCATCTATTATTCCTCCAACTGGGTCACTTCAGATAGAGAAACCCACTTTTGACTCTATTTTACGCCCTCCCAAAAGCACTATCCGCAAATCAACTTTTAATCCTAGTTCACGAGACGCCCAAAACTACAACATTGTTGATTAATTGGCTCAAGCAACATGTGCTATGTCTATTGTTGAAGTTCTACAACATTTTCCAAGTCAACATAGAACGCTCTTGGCTTCCATCGGCGTTATTGACCCTGAGTTGTCAAATAATATCACGTTTAACCTCGACAACTTCAAGTCACGACTTTCTCACCAACTTGCTTTTCAAATTGATGTCATTGTTCATAACCAACACATTCACCGCACCATATTGGATGAGGGAGATTCCACTTGTGTCATGTCGTTATCTTGTTGGAAAGGATTAAAATCACTTGCGCTTAACCAATCCCCTACAATGTTACGAGCATTCGACGGGCGAGGTTTTCGTCCTCAAAGACTCTTGCAGTCCTTAGATGTTCAGTTGGGAGGTAAGACAATCTCTATCGATGTAGAGGTAGTCAATGCTCCCCTTGATTACATTTTTTTATAAGAAATAAGTTGGTTTTATGCCATGACTTTCATTGCTTCATCGGTGTTTCGATGTGTATAGTTCCCTCAGCAAGGCACAATTGTCACTATCGACCAGTTAGATTATTGTACACCCGATGCTCGCACTCCCGCCACCAACAATATTCCTTTCTTGGTAGATACTAAGATCACTTATGAAAGTGTTGGTGTAGGTATTTTAAAAGATTCTTCCCTTATGGTTACTTTCCTTGCACCACTTCCTCCCACAACACAACATATTGCCACACTCAATATGACTTCGATTATGGCCTATCAGTCTTTAGAATCATATGATCCTTGGGTTATACCTAGTCCGTTGGAATTTGATGCACTGGGTGACATTTTTCCACTTAGTCCAGCTGAGGCTTCATACGATGCTATCCAATCTGCCTCTCCCTCCTTGTATGACCAACATCTATTGGAATCCATCACTTATGTGTTGCCATCTTGGTTGAATTCCTTGTCCTCTGCTTTTGACTACATTTCCCCAATTTTTGCATCAGACAAATTCATTATGGAAATGCTTAATATCGTCGAGGTACCATGGGATGGAAACCATCATCGATCGTCTTTTCTTCCTACTCTAGAAGAAATTCAGGAGGATATATAGTCTATCTTCCCACCCGATGTTGTTGATTCTCCCCAATCTCCTATACTTAACCAGGATACTACTTACGAGGGGAATTTAGGCAACATCTCTTCTACCGTCGCTATCGATATCTCGATCAAAGAAGATATCGTGGAAAATGTTCATCTCGGTGCTAATTGTTCACCCGAGGAAGTAGCATCTTACACCACTTTATTTAAATAATTTTGCGATGTCTTCACTTGGAGCTACGAGGAAATGACTGGGATCGATCCTTCGATCGTTGTGCATGAAATAAAAAATTACCCAGGCGTTAAACATGTACGACAAAAACTTCGCCCGGTTTATCCTAAGAAAACTACAGCCATAAAGGCAGAAGTTGAAAAAATGTTAAAATTTGGATTTATCTATCTTGTCCCCTTGACAGAATGGGTTTCTAACATCGTTCTGGTTGCTAAAAAACAAGGCACCATTCATGTCTGTGTCAATTATAGAGATCTTAACAAGGCTTGTCCAAAATATAATTACCCCACACCCTTCATCGACCAAATCATTGACAATTGTGTTGGCAGCGTTATTTTCTATTTCATGGATGGATTTTCAAGGTATAACCAGATTGA
>ML810500.1:90385-100756 GCA_009831015.1 Picea engelmannii | reverse complement strand
ATAAGTCAAATTGAATACAAAAGAAATTATTTAAATAATAAAGTTAATGGAGAAATTACTAAGTTGACAAGTGGTTAGAAGTGGGTTAACCCTAAAATAAGGAAAGTATGTTAAGATGGTTAAAAGGTAACCCCTTGAGGAAGCTACATGAAAGTATAAATAAGAGGAAAGGCTCTCTCATTTTAATCACGCTTGAGCATATTGAATATCTACAGGTGACTGAGGTAACCAAAGGATATCTAAGCCGAATTTCAGAGGGAAGGTGAAGTGAAGAAGGCCGAAATTCAAGGGAGGATAAATTATTTTGATGATGCTTTCTAAGGTATGTTATTTATAGGTCATCTCACCATTTTTGCAATAACTTTTTTTCTAGAATGATTCAGACTGTGAAATTGGGAGGCCATTGAGGAAACATATCCAAGTAGTTGTGATACAAATTTTATCTTGTGGTTCTTTGTATTTTTGGAGTTACACGTCGTGGAAACAAGAGTTTTTGGCTAGTCCTGAAACTAGTCTAAAACATGTGTTTCGGGTAAAAACGTCATAACTTCTTCATAACATATCCAAATTCAATAAGACAAATTTATTGGTTAGAGTATAGTATAGAGTATTCTATGTACAATTTTCAGATCCATACAACAAATATTATGTGCAGGGCACGCTCTACAAGTTCTCTCTCTAGAATAAGCCAGAATTCAACAAGGTATGCCATTTTTGCTATAACTCCTTTTCTGAGAGGTTCCAAGTAGTGAAATCTGGAGGAATTGCATAAAAGACACTAAAGAACATTGTTTACCATTTTTAGATCTTTATTCATTACAGGTACATAGTTATTATTATTGCAAGTTAGGGTTTTTTACTAATCCAAAATTAGTCATGTGAGACTAAAGTAAAGTTTGATGAAAATGCTAGTCTCTTGTTATTAAAGTTAAGGAACGTTTGCAGGTATGTGATCATATACACCAATTTTATTACATAGTTACAAATAATATTTGGATGATGAAATTGATGAGGGCTTTTGGTTGAGGTACATGTTGGGAACATGGTTGAGACAAGTAGTTGATGAGTTGGCACCTACATGAGGTGTATAGTTGATGATGTTGGTACATCTTGATGAGTCGTAGTTTATGTGTATTTGATGCATGATTGGTACATATTTGGTGAATGTTTGATGCACTCGTTGATGGTGTCGTTTGAGGTACAAATTGGTGCATGGTTGATGCACTTGTTTATGGTACATGTTGATTACAGGTTGTTTGGACAAGTTATTTGTACAGGTTTGATGCATGGTTGATGCATTTGTTTATGGTACAGGTTGATGTATGGTACATGTTGGCACAGGTTATTGGTACATGTTGTTACAGGTTGATTGGTACAGGTTTACAATAGTATATCTCACAGTGATAGTGTGACAGTGGTTCCATCATTCTACTTCTACGTCATGGAAGTTGGACGGGGCAAGGACAGGTGGTTGTAGCTACCTTCTGGTTGTCGCCGGAGAACATAGGGGGTTGTAGCCTCCTTCTGGTTGTAGCCAAAGAATTAGGGAGTTGTAGCTTTCTTCAAGTTGTAGCCTGAGAAACTAGGGGGTTGGAGCCTCCTTCCAGTTGCAGCTGGAAAACAAAGGAAGTTGGTGCTTCCAATGAATGTAATTCTTAAATACATATAAGAAAAAACATTAGGTGGCTTTCTCCCGCTTTGAGTTTCCACGTAAAAACATTGGTGTATTGTGTATGTGTATGATTGCTCATTTGTTCATTGTTTATTTACTCTACAACTATTGGATGATAATGCTACATTTATATAACACTTGGATTTTTTGGTTAAAAAGGATAATTGTTCTATTATTGATTCACCCCCCCTCTCAGTAATCCAACAATTGGTATCAGAGCAAGGTTCCTTCAAGAATCAGTTTAACCACTGAAAGGTAGATCATGGAGAGAAACAACATGTACAAACATGGAATACCACAATTTGATGGACAGAAGTATGCATTATGGAGAAAAAGGATCAAGACATATATACAGGCACTGAGATTTGAAATTTGGCAATCTGTAGTAGATGGATACAAAGAACCGACACCTCTGCCAACAAGTGAAAGAGAAATAAAACTCGGTCAAAATAATTCCAAAGCCACAAATGCATTTCTGAATGGTCTTGGTGAATCGGTATACATGAAAGTTATGCATTGTAAATCCACTAAAGATATTTGGGACAAACTTCAAAATATTTATGAAGGAGATTCAAAAGTCAAAGCAGCAAAGCTTCAAACTTATAGAGGTCAGTTCGAACAACTAACGGTGAAGGAAGATGAGAATATTGCAGCTTACTTTTTACGAGTCGATGAAACAGTAAATGCAATCATAGGATTAGGAGAATAAATTAAAGAATCTGTAATTGTTCAAAAGGTACTAAGATCTCTTCCTATGAGATTTTATCCTAAGATATCAACACTAGAAGAAATAGCAGATCTAGACTCAATAAGCATGGACGAACTACATGGAATCTTCACAGCATATGAAATGACAACTGAACAGGAAAATCCAGATATAAAAGAATCATCTTTCAAAGCATCTAAAAGGTCAAAGCAAAAGGGAAAACAAAAAGAAAAAGAACATAGCAGCAATAGTGACATCTCGGAAGATGATGAAGAAATGGCCAATTTTGTCAAGAGATTGAACAAGGGAACCAATGGCAGATATAAAGGTAAGCTTCCATTGATTTTTTTTAATTGTGATGGTATTGGTCATTTTGCTAACAAATATCCTCATAAGAAAAATAAGGGGGATGATGAAGATTACTCAAATAGCAAACAAACATATAAAGGAAAAGGAACCACAAAGAAAGTTTTCAAGAAAAACTTATGCACCAAAGAAGACATATCCTCATCAGATGAAGATGAAGTCAGTGACAGTGAGACAGAAAGAGTTATATTCATGGCAGTAGAAGAAACTGATAAAGAAGACACCAAAGAAGAATATGAAGAGGCAGAAGTTGACTATCGAAAAGAATTGTTGACTACCATAGAAGTTATAAGAAGAGAAAAGAGGAAAAACAAGAAGCTACAAGCAGAACTAGACAAGAAGGAAGATACTCAAGAACTAGAGTAGATCATTACATAATTGAAGGTTCAAATAGAAGAATATAAAAGAATTGAAGAAGCACTGAAAGAACAGTTAGAAGAAAGACACATGATCATTGGAAATTTGGAAGCAGAGATTGTCACATTGAGAAAGGATCTTCAAAAGAAAAATATGCAGAACAACTCAAAAGTTTTGGATGACATTATCAGCAGTCAAAGGCCTAATCATGACAAGTCTAGACTTGGATACAATCATACAGAAAAGGGATCAAGATCCAAAGAAACAGAACAAGAAACCTATCAAAAAAGTTATGCAAAAACAATCAAAGGGGATAGGAATACCTACTAGGAAGATTACAGGGACACTTCTCCACCGAGAAGATTCGGATTTCAGAATCGACGATCGACAGAAACAAATAGGCCTAGGGAAGAAGAAGAATTCATAAGAGTAACTCCTTTCAGAAGATCTTCAACTCCCAGGTATCAAACTATCTCTTTTGGTTTATGTTATGCATGCAATAATTTTGGACATAAAGTTGTAAGTTGCAGACCTAATAGCAGGAACATAAACAACTTTGAAAGACATACACAAAATAGTTGTCCAAGAAGGTCTAGTGAAACACGGATAATAAGCTACAACAGATTTGAATCATTGAGCAGTAAAGTGGAATGATACAAGTGCAATAACTTTGGACACATGGCCAAAGATTGTAGAATGATAGTCCCTCCTAGAGAACCACAACAGAACAACAACAGTCACAAATAGGAGCCTCAAAAGAGAACATGGATAAGAAAGAAGAATCACTATAGTAATGAAGAATGCACACTCACTCTACAAGCTAAGCAAAAGAAGCGTGGTTGGTATGTTGACAGTGGCTATTCAAAACATGAAGAACAGGTGAACAAAGACCAGGTCCCAGAGATCGCAAGACTAGAAATAAAACGAGATGAAGAAAATTCTACAGAGAAAAGGAAAGATGAGGGATACAGAAAGGTTTGGAAAATAACTGAAAGAAAAGAAGGACAGGTAAATAAGGAACAGGTTCAAGAGATTTTACTTTCAGGCACTGTAGTGAGATATGAATCTGCATACATAAGGAAAGAAGTCAGAGCTCAGAGAGATGATGAATCTACCAATGAAGATGATGATGAATAGACATCAGAGCAAGAATTTTTCTGAGCCATCCGGCTTAGAGACTCCTGGGTTATATGAATAATAGACAGGGGGAGTCTATGTGGTAGCTGAGACAAACCAGAGAACCATCCTATGAGCATCTTGTAGAGTTTGAGTAAAAATAGTAATGTTCAGAAACAACAATGACAAAAATCTCAACGAGCTATGGAAAGGAAGTGCAAACATCAACCTCTACATCAAGGTAACTCAAGGTAGCATTTTATTAATTGAAATTTATATTGATGATATTGTTTTTGGAAGTACTAATGACAGGTTAAGCGATAAATTTGCAAAGAACATGCAGAATGAATTTGAAATGTCATTACTCGGAGAACTATCCTTCTTTCCGGGTCTTCAGATATGTCAAAGCAACCAAGGAATTTTTATTTCTCAAACTAAATATATCAGAGAAATGCTAAAGAAGTGTGGAATGGAAGAGTGTAAACCAGTTGTTGACGATTAAATTTGCAACGAAGTTTTGCTCACAAAGTTTTGCTAAAAGCCTATTAATATAAAAGCTAAATAATAATAGTAGGTGGGACCCCTTTGTAGATTGAAAATCAATTCTGGTGCTTATTCGATGTTATGTTATTGTTCGACACTACTTTCATGGTTGACGATATCTTGTTTTATTAGATAAATGGATTAGGCATATTATACATGGGTCCCTTGTTGTTCCAAGCCCAAGTTTTATACTGAAGTTTTTCATGGTTATCATTGTTCTCTGTTCTTGGATTTGTTACTTGTGACACCTGCAACAGACATATGTTAGTAACAACAAATGAAAGGAAAATAAAAGGAGAAACTATCCTATGCTAACATGCTATACTATATGCATTGAAAAGATTGTGGAAAATCCTAGCTAACATAGGATAGCCATGCGAGTTGACGAGGTTGTATAGAGCATAGTTGACATGCATTTCTGTATAGTGGAGATGGTAATATGTGATATGGGTGGCGCACTTGGAAATTAAAGGTTGTTGGTCTCGATGCATGGTTCAAAGTGGATGATTTGTTTGATTAGTAGTTGGTGCGTACTAAGAATTGAATGAACTTAAGTGTGGAGGTGATGTGCATTTACTGCACATCGCCTTTACTCATGTCGTTGGACACCACCCTAGTCATGTTATTGTTCAAACATTGCTACTGTGGTTATGCTCTGATTTCTTAGCAGGAATGAACCACCCGACCAACTCGTGTTTTAAGATGTTCAATTACAAGTATGTTCTTTTTCTTTGCCCTTAATGAGTCTGCTCTGGTTATGAAATGGATGTTGGCTCATGTGTATTGGTTTGTGCCTTCCTTAAGTATTGCAATTGTGTAAAATGGTGATTGAGAATGAAACGTTGATGATTCTCTTTGAAATGATGTTGAGGTCATAGCATTACTGGTTATCCTGGGTGTTAGCAGTCACAAGAGATCTATGTTATCCTTGTTGGTTTAGTTAGAGGATCCTTGTTGGTCTTGGTAGGATATCTTCACGCTTTCATATTTCTATATCCAGTCCATGGGCTTTTATGGGGTTTAATGATTGAAGTGTTTGTGTCACCATGCATTGTGCATTTGGGCACTGAGTTGTTTTCACCACGAAGGGTTGTGCAGTGAGTTATGTTATCCCTTCTCGGCCTTGTCTTCACCTCAACGTTGTGGTCGTTTGGCTGGGGAGTCACGAGGATTATACCCTGCGTGTGTCAGATATCATTACCAGGCCGAGTTAGAGCCTCTTTCTTCTTACATCGCTCCCCCTATCATAGGTTTTCATCACCTTGTCCACGGAGTAAGCTGTGGTTTTCTCAATATATGTGTTGTTAGTCTCGAAGGTTTTACCATTGAAAGGAGTTGAATCTAGTGTTCGCTCGGAAGCAAACCCTTAACTCCTCCAGTCTTAACTCCTCCAGTCTGAGGATTTTATAGAGAAGATTGTCGGGCCTATCAGGTTTACTATGGGTTATTGTGGATTGAAATGTATTCTCGATTAATTTAAATGCAGGCTCACCCAATTGGTTATGTGACAATCATGTGGATTTTGGTATCTAGTCATTGCCTGTGTTATTGGAATGGAAACCCTGCATCGATAGTTGGACAGTTCGAAATAACACAGTCTCCTCTTATGGTTGATAACCTAGTATTGTCTTTTAAGGAATTTGTAGCCTCGCCTCACATCAATGCGTGAATATGCGTGGTTGTCATAGCTTGTTAGGTCTATCGAGGTTTACAACAGTGGTGAATTGGTTGGTGGATACACAGTCACTGGTATATTTGCACTAATGATTGTTTGTATGTTTAGCTAGCATTGGTTACAATTGTTTGATGTTTCTCATGCATACCACGTTGTGTGTGTGGTGTTCTACACAATGAAATAATGGTCATTGTAACTGTTAATTTCTTTTGGGGCCTAATGGTTATTGCAAGAAGGATGATTGTATGAACTACATCCACTGCATGCTTATGATTGTTTGATTGTATAAACCGAGTTGTACACAGCATAGTTGATTACAGTGACTAAATCAAAGAAATATTGTATTAGATTGATGGCTCGGAATAACAGTTTGAGTTATTATTGTGCCTGTGTGTTTGGTTTTGTACAATGGAGATGTTGCACCGTGGTATTTTGGTGGTCGCGCACTGTGTCTAATATAGATAGCTTGGGTTTCGCACTCAGGGATACCCACAGAGTTTTTAGCATGTTTTGTTGCGATCCGATCATTTGTTGAGAAAGACACGTTGTTGATACCTCATCGTGTTGGATGGATAGCCCAGCTTTTAGCACTTGCATGATTGAATTTTTATGTGCATAGCTTGTGTTGGGATGGTGGTTGTTGTCTGTCTTCTTAAATGTCAATTCGGGTTTTGAAATTTAATATTGATTTTTGTGTTCACTTGCCCTATATATGTTTAACGAATATCATTGTATTCTAAAGGACATGCCCAATTGCAGTCATAGTGACTTCATTGTTAATTTTGGAAACATGATTTTTGAGTGTAGTTGTTGATCGAAGAAATGCGTGAGCAGTGGTTGATTCGGGTGGTTAACAGTGTGAAACGGTTATTGTTTCAAGATTGTTATAAGATGCAAAGTTTATAAATGAAAGGAACAGAACCCATTTTCAGATTGTGTGGAATGCATATTGTCTTGTGATGGTGTTGTGTTGGATATTTGATTATGAACAGTGAACTAGTTAAATATACAGTAATTGTTATTTGGTCACAATGATTGTTGGTTAGTACATATCTTTTCGCAGAATGTTTTATGGATCACTTAATTAATTTCATGAACAGTAATCGTTCTTCTTCCCTTCCATTGCCTCATTTTCCGCTAATTACAATTCCCATCACCTTCCCATTTTCATTTTTTCACTCCCTGTTCTGAGATTGATTACAGTCAAGAGGATTTCGGTGTTAAAGCAGTTGAAAGTGGCAGTGTCTTGTTTGGATCACGGTGATATTTTATTGGTTTACTTTACAGTTAATTATTGTTGTCATTGAGCAGTAACCATGTTCATTTCCCCCTCGTTATATCATGTTTCGCTCAATACAAACACCTCAAATATCCCATAATCCTTTTTCATCCCCTGCTCGTTGATAAACATTTTGTATGGATTGGATTGCATGAGTCTGATATATTGTTGAGCCAAAATCCATTTCATATTTTAAAAGAGTTGTCATGTATGGTTAATTAAAATATCATTTGCTAATCAATCACGCATGCAGGGATGAGCTATTCAAATAAAAGGCTAAAAACAGAGGCCTATTATGCCTCTGTCAAAGAGAAGGACTAAAAGATGATAGCATAAACAAAGGAAAATATGGCTTTTGAGTTTTTTTTTATCTATTATTGGTGACAGTTGACTTCAAGAATGATTGGGCAGTATGTTTTATTGTGGATATATGAGTAATGTTTATTTTTGAAAATAATTCAAAATATCATGAGCTAAATGAACGAATGTGAATATATGGATGGGAGTCACAAGGAGCTATGATTTGATTAACTAATGGTTATGTTGTGATTATCATAAGCTAATGGGAGTCACAAGGGGTCCCACCTACTAGTTATTATTTATTTATGACCCTTATTATAATTATTACTTTTCCCCCTAACTAAAGTTAGTTGAGTCTTTTAATTAACTTAACTAATGAGTTGGTTCAACGACTTCAACCAATTCTAATGTGTTTAAAAGAAAAAGGAAAGGGAGGAACAAAAGGAGGATAGAAGCAGAAGCATACTAAGGTTTTCTCTTTGAGTTTATGTTGAGATAGTTCAGTTTTCATTCATTTATTATTCATCACAAGCCTAATTCTCTTTTATGATAGTAGGGTCTTATTGTAGACAAAAATATTCAGGCTTGAATCACATCATTCAAACACTTCTTTTTCAAAGGTGTTGATCTATCTTTGATAGTCTGTGTAGACTTGTCTGTTTGTGAATTAATTTTCATGACTGACAAAGGCTATTGTGCAGATTCGAGTGGGCAGTAGTTTGTGGCAAGTTGATCCAGCTTTTAGAGTTCAGTTTTGGTTTTCTGTCATAGGTCCTTTTGTATGTTCCATCGAGGATTTATAAGTTTGACTTTGGTCCAAAATTTCTGTATGAGATTTTTGTAAAGAAAATGACTCTTTGGTGAATTTGAATGAAATAAAGGATTGCTTTATGTCTCATCTGTCTTGATTATCATCTTGGTGACTTTACTTCTGTCTTTACATTTATTTCAGCAACTAATATGTTCAGAAAATTACATAAAAAATAAATTTCCAACAAGCTTTTTGTTGTTAAAAGACTAGCCTAAGCACTCGTAATCAATACTTGTGAGTTAGGATGTTATTTTTGTTGGCTATAAACATAGGGTGATATTCTTGTCTACTTTTCTCTAGCCAAGCAGAGTCTGAAAATGCTTGAGTAAGATTATTTCATATCTTTTCCTCAATACCAGTTACCACTCCTATGCAAACCAGTTGCAAGTTGAACAAAGCTGATGATTCAAAGTCTACAGACCAGAGGAATGCAGGACAATGATTGGTAGCTTACTATATGTGATAGCATCCAGACCATATGTAATGCAGGAAGTTGGACAGGTGGCAAGATTTCAAGCAGCACCAAAGGAATCACATGTCTTAGCAGTAAAGAGGATTTTTAGATATCTCAAACGAACATAAGAGTTTGGATTATGATATCCAAAAGGAAAGGATCTATCACTTATTGCCTACACAGATGCAGATTGGGCAGGTTGCATTAATGATTGACAAAGCACCAGTGGAGTAGCGTTCTACTTGGGTGAGTGTTTAGTATCATGGCTAAGCAAGAAACAATCATCAATATCCTTATCTATAGCCAAGGCAGAGTATATTGCAGAAGCATCATGTTGTATACAGACTCTATGGATGAAACAAACTCTGACAGATATACAGGTTGAGTATGATGAGCCCATTCCAATCTATTGTGATAATACAAGTGCCATCAGTATCTCAAAGAACATGGTGATGCACTCCAAGACAAAGAACATTCCAATAAAGTATCACTTTCTACGGGAACATGTTGTAGAGAAGAGCATCAGAGTTGAATATATGGGCACAAAAGAACAAGTGGAAGACATCTTTACAAAACCGCTTCCATATGAAGCCTTTGAGTATCTTCACCAGAGACTTGGATTAATTTCTACTCCAAAATAAATGCTTTTGAATGCTTATCTTATATGTCTTAGATTTACACAAGGAAGCACCATAAAGAGGGCAGTTCAGGTTGGGGGATCAGTTTCAGGAAGAGTTCAGTCAGGAGGAGTATCCCCAAGGACATTTTAGTTAGGGGAAGCAACCCCAGATGGAAAGATACATTTGTCATTGATGACAAACAGGTGGAGATTTATCATATGCAAAGGTAAATGTTTGGAGAAAGAGCACAGAGGCATGGTTCCAGGGGGAGCGATGGTCACAGGGGGAGCATGCGTGATATGACTTCAGTATTGCATCAGAGTGTTGCCATCAATACCAAAGGGGGAGATTTTGTATTATTTGGGTTGCTTGTCATTGATGTCAACCCTTGAAGAAACTCTGGTAGCACAAAGGTTTGGGTAATGGATCCAAGTTTGTTTGATGGATAATGGTATGATTTTTGATATATTTG
>ML810500.1:76754-90107 GCA_009831015.1 Picea engelmannii | reverse complement strand
CTAAGTGAACAAGTGGTTGGAAGTGGGTTAGCCCTAAAATAAGGAAAGTGCTTTAACATGGTTAGAAGGTAACCCCTTGAGGTAAAGTGAAGTGATGAGTGTACTATAAGTCAAAGTGAATACAAAAGAAATTGTTTAAATAATAAATTTAATGGAGAAATTACTAAGTTGACAAGTGGTTAGAAGTGGGTTAACCCTAAAATAAGGAAAGTGGGTTAAGATGGTTAAAAGGTAACCCCTTGAGGAAGCTACATGAAAGTATAAATACGAGGAAAGGATCTCTCATTTTAATCACACTTGAGCATATTGAATATCTACAGGTAACTGAGGTAACCAAAGGATATCTAAGTCGAATTTCAGAGGGAAGGTGAAGTAAATAAGGCCGAAATTCAAGGGAGGATAAATTATTTTGATGATGCTTTCTAAGGTATGTTATTTACAGGTCATCTCAACATTTTCGCAATATTTTTTTTCTAGAATGATTTAGACCATGAAATTGGGAGGCCATTGAGGAAACATATCCAAGTAGATGTGATACAAATTTCAGCTTGTGGGTCGTTGTATTTTTGGAGTTACACACCGTGGAAACTAGGGTTTGTGGTTAGTCCTGAAAGTAGTCTAAAACATGTGTTTCAGGTAAAAACGTCATAACTTCTTCATAGCAGATCCAAATTTAGTAAGACAAAATTTATTGGCTAGAGTATAGTATGTAGTATTTTGTGTACAATTTTCAGATCCATACAACAAATATTATGTGCAGGGCACACTCTACAAGTTCTCTCTCTAGAATAAGCCATAATTCAACAAGGTATGTCATTTTTGCTATAACTCATTTTCTGAGAGGTTCCAAGTAGTGAAATATGGAGGAATTGCATAAAAGACACTGAAGAACATTGAGTACCATTTTTATATCTTTATTCATTACAGGTACATAGTTAGTATTATTGCAAGTTAGGGTTTTTTACTAATCCAAAATTAGTCATGTGAGACTAAAGTAAAGTTTGATGAAAATACTAGTCTCTTGTTGTTAAAGTTAAGGAAGGTTTGCAGGTATGTGATCATATACACTAGGTTTGTTACAGAGTTACAAATCATATTTGGATGATGAATTTAATGAGGGATTTTGGTTGACGTACATGTTGGGTACATGGTTGAGACAAGTAGTTGATGAGTTGGAACATACATGAGGTGTATAGATGATGATGTTGGTACATCTTGATGAGTCATAGTTTATGTGTATTTGATGCATTATTGGTACATATTTGGTGCATGGTTGATGCACTCGTTGATGGTACGGGTTGAGGTACAAGTTGGTGCATGGTTGATGCACTTGTTTATGGTACAAGTTAATTACAGGTTGTTTGGATAGGTTATTTTGATAGGTTATTTGTACAGGTTTGATGCATGGTTGATGCATTTGTTTATGGTACAGGTTGAGGTAAAAATTGATGTATGGTACATGTTGGCACAGGTTATTGGTACAGGTCGTTACAGCTTGATTACAGGTTATTGGTACAGGTCGTTACAGGTTGATTACAGGTTGATTGGTACAGGTTTACAACAGTATATCTCATAGTGATAGTGTGACAATGATTCCATCATTCTACTTCTACGTCAGGGCGATTGGATGGGACAAGGATAGGTGGTTGTAGCCACTTTCCGGTTGTATCCGGAGAACATAGAGGGTTGTAGCCAGAGAATTGGGGAGTTGGAGATTCCTTCAGGTTGTAGCCTAAGAAACTAGGGGGTTGGATCTTCCTTCCAGTTGCAGCTGGAAAACAAAGGAAGTTGGTGCTTCCAATGAATGTAATTATTAAATACATATAAGAAAAAACATTATATAGTTTTCTCTCACTTTGGGTTTCCACATAAAAATAATGGTGTATTGTGTATGTGTATGATTGCTCATTTGTTCATTGTTTATTTACTCTGCAACTATTGGATGATAATGCTACATTGATATAACGCTTGGATTTTGTGGTTAAGAAGGATAATTCCTCTATTACTGATTCACACCCCCTCTCGGTAATCCAACACTTCCTCCTCTCTCTATCTGACTGTGATATCTTCCAGCTTCGGCTCTAGGTTTCTGGAATTTTTCTCTGACAACGCCTCTACCTCTATTAGTACTTTTTCCTCTGTTTCATTGACTCTACTTTCTCGCCAACTTTTCCTCTACTTTTAGGGCTACCTGATAAGCATCTTCAATTGTTCTCATTGTCATCATGCTAATCTTATCCTATATTTGATATCTTAGGCCATTAATGTACCTGGAAACTTTCTCTTCATCATTCTCCCTATGTCTTGCTCTTATGTTCAGCTTGTAAAACTCTTCAGTGTACTCCTTCACTGACAAACCTTTCTGTCTCATATTCTATAGAATCCTGAACATATTTATCTGATAATCCTTGGCTATGAACTTAGTCTTCAACTTAGCTACCATTCTATCCCAATTCTTAATTTTGTACTTACCTTTGCATCTTCTGTCAGCTTACAATTCGTCCCACCATAACGTTGCATGTCCCTTCAATCTGGTTACCACATGCTTCACCTTATTCTCATCATCAATCTCCTCATATTTAAAGTACTTGTCTAAAGCACCTATCCAGTGAAGCAATTATTCTACATTTAATTACCTTCATACATTGGGACTTCTATTTTCGCTCTGGTTCCCATCTTGACAACAACTCTCAGTAGTCGCTCCTCTGTTGCTTGTTCTCCTGCAACTTCTTCTATTTCTACCTCTTCATTTTAAGATTCACTGACATCACCAGCATCATGTGCTCTTCTCTACGTTGTCTCCATGGAATCCAACCTTGCATGAATTTGTCTCATCTCTTCTCCCATGGCTACATTGACTACATGTCTCTCTCTATGTCTCCTTGGTGGCATGGTTCTAAGTTTTTTTTCACATAGATATTAATTCAGGCTCTTTATACCTCTTAATGTTATCGGACAAATATTTTCCTTTACCTGATGTCTGCAGACAAAATGTATGCTCTAATACCACTTGATGCAAACCCCCACCACCTCCCGGGGTTTGCGTGACCTCTCGGTCTAGGATCATTCACAGTAGGGAGTTGAATTATCTCTTGGGTCCTCTCTTAACCCTCAAAACTATGTGCCACATGCCTTCTTCCATTACCCTACGTGAAAATTCAAGTTCGCGAGGGTCTTATCTAGCCAACAAATAAATCCACGTGACCTCAAGCCAAGTTCATGGACTAAACCTCTTAAACAGTAGGAACTCTGCCACTTCAGAGATTTGGGCTTTGGGAGTTCCAACTTCAATGCACAACAGTCTTACCGAAAGCTGAATTCACGAAAATCCAAATGACGACAAGGATCAACAACCCTTAACGCACACGAATATCTATGGCTTCATAGAGACTTCGGGACTCCAGACTTTGTGGAGTTTACCCGCTCCAAAACGCAATTCCTCTAAATGCATGAACTCTGAACTAGTAGATCGAATGGTTAGTGCTTACATCATATCAACGACCCATGCTTACTCTGCACTCCGGGCTTCAAAGCTTCTCATAACACAATGCCTCAAATCCTTCGGAGTATCGAACTAGCGAACTCGCGAAGGGTTGTGATCAACGGTCCACCTGTCCTCGTAAATGGACGATCGATATCTACTTCGACCTTCAGGAGTTATCGACCCAAGAAAACTTCCACTCAATTTTCTCTAAAATGCCAGATCTCTGGACTCCAAGATCTATTAACACGTGGCTCTGGCGCTAACGGTCAGGATACGCTCCGGCTTCGGAGCTTCGAGGAGTTCTCGTATTCTCACTTCCACCCTTCAAACCTATCGGATAGTCAGACTTCCAAACCATGTTGGATCTGTGTACATGTATCCTCATTGATGGACAGTCCATATTCCCTCTGGATCCCAAGACCTCGGGAAGCTTGTCTCCTCCACGACACACACTCGAGAACTTATGAATACGCGAAGTCCGAAGGACTTCAAGGGTTATCACCTGCTCTACTTTCCCATATATGACAGCCAAGGAAAGAGTGGACTCCTCCTCGAGCTAATCTCGTCCACTCGACTTGGAAATAAAAAGGGTTCTCCCTTCAAAGGATTATGTTTGTTATTCCTCCTGAGCTTTATCACTTGAAGCGTTTCAGAACTCCGGCGCACACCTTGTACTTCACTGAAACTTGAAACTTGAAGATTTTTAGAAAATCCTCCCATGCACTCCTTGCGCTCGTCTTCCTTGAGACTCTTTCAACACTCGACTAAGTGTTGCCCCTGTGCATGCCTTGCATGGGTCTTCTCCAATATTTTATACTCCTCTGAGTATACATGC
Organism: Picea engelmannii; assembly: GCA_009831015.1. Classification (NCBI taxonomy): domain Eukaryota; kingdom Viridiplantae; phylum Streptophyta; class Pinopsida; order Pinales; family Pinaceae; genus Picea; species Picea engelmannii. The sequence goes on along the minus strand of ML810500.1, from coordinate 85,788 downwards.
ACTCCTTGCACTCACTCTTCGAAGTTTCACGCTATCTCTCCTGAGCTATCGAGTCTGAAAATGACTCTGCCTTCGCACTCCTTGCGTGGCTACTGTGCACTCCTTGCACCAGTATTTTAGAAGAGAAAAAATTGGAACTTATAGAACATCAACAGTTCATTCATTCAATCATGAAATGCACACACATGCATATAAAAACACAGAAAGCAAATAACACAACATTACCCAGTTACTCAAAGGTAAGCATATGCAGAGATCTGAAAGCAATTATCCTCTATTATATTCATTCATAAAATATTTACACAGGTTCTTACAGCTCTCAGCTTCTTCTCTACAATTCTCCTACAACTTCTCTTCACAACTCATCAACAACAAAATACAATAATCTTCAACATCAATCACAATTCTCAGCAGCCTTATTTGGGCATATATTACATACATTTATACATGAGGAGCTCCTCAAGCCTTCCCTCTAGACTACTCTAGTGCTATCATATCACAATTAAAACATTATCCTATTAAGCCTCATTACAATAAATGGAATTTACAACCCAAATACGAGTCGATTCTCAATATCTGTACAATCCTACAACTAATTAAGATAATCACAAACTCATGCGATCTCATGCAATGGCTCAAGCCTCCAAACATTAAAGGGTCTTTAATTACAATATTTTCAAAATGTTAATATGATGCTCTCTCCTTGAGATCCAAAAAAATTTGAATGCGCGTGTTGGACGTTGGGTTGTCCTCCACTTGGCCTCTTTGAACGTTGGTAGTGATGCTCTTGCATCACCTTCCCATGATAACCTACCATTACATTGTATATTTCATCAATCTATCCATACTTTCATCCAATCAAGATTGTTTGCGATGTATAAATGTAGTGCATCCCACTCTCGACCAACTGTATGAAAAAATAAAATAAAAATAGTAATTAGAGTAAAGATTAAATAATAATTGATCATGGAATCTAAATCAAACTTAAATAAGTACAATATATATATAAATCAATATTATTCAAAGTATTATAGATCTATACCATCTAATTACCTTTCACTTTCCTCATTCTACCTTTCTCGACCAAGACCTCCCCTTCAAATTTGTTAATGGAATTGAGATCCCAAATCTGAGGTACCTTCTCGATTTTTGCTACTAATTTAGGAAGATATTGAGTAATATACACCAAGGATTGATATACCATATATCCCTCCACAATAGATCCCTCGGGACGTGCTCTCTGTCTAACAAAAGCCTTCAATGACTTCAAGTGCCTCTCTACCATCCACATTGACCTTGTGTGTACATGTCCACACATTTCAATCTCCTCAACTTGGTGTATGAGGTAGTGTTCTTGTGCATTGAAAAATGTCGAAGGTAGATACTTTTGAATTTCGCACATTACCCGAGGAATTTCTCTCCTCCAATATTTTATATCTTCTTTATGGATTTCTTTAGACAACAACCACCTACACATGATATAACAAATCATATCATAGGTTTCAATAACAACGTCGGATATACATTGAAAGTAAAATAAATGTCGAGAAGTTGAGCAACAACGATTTTGCATATAAATCATTAATATTTACCTCATGTATTTTCCAAGATAATATATAACTTCTTTTACATTGTTTTCAAAGTTGTCAGGTAGAGATAGAGGTAGAACATATTGTAACAACAAAGGGATCATTAATTTTTAGGAAAAGAAAACCATATTATAATACCAAAAAGTCGTATATATACCAATATAAAAATATATGTCTAAAATCATTACCTTAATGAAGGTATGTCAGTCATGAATTTTCACCCCACCAAATTCACCTTTCTTCGTTAAGATATTATTTATGTTTGAAGCAAATCCCGTGGGAAATTTAATTTTCTGAATGACCTCTTTTACAACATTGAGTTCCTGCTCTGTAAATAACCATGGAAGACTATTTCGATATACTCCATTACTATTTGAATAAATCACATTTTGCAATGCATGATTGGCTTCTCAAATGTTAGAACAAATTTTGACAATTTTTTCTTTGTCATTCCTTCCATCTACAATTTTCCACAACCTTTCTATTACATTCTTTCTTATATGCATTGTATCAAACAATTGAGTTATTTGTAGGTGCTCATAGTAGGGCAACCTATTGAATTGTACAGTGTAACTTTTCATTCCTCATTGAATTCCATTAATGCCCTGACGACATTTATGAAAAATAATTCATGAGATTAGAACAATAGTTGTTAGATACAATAAACAAAACTCAATACAAATTAAAATTGCAAAACATTAATATATATGGAGACACAGAGACTAAATTCTTATCTTGATGATTTCTATTATATCCCAACTTCCATAGGTGTGGTGTCACTCTTCGTGGTTTTATTTCAGTCTCTTCTTTCAAATTGAAAAGACATTTTTCTGTAGTTTGATACACGTGGTTCTTAGGGAGGAAGTGCCTATACTCATCCAATACCTCATTTCCTAGACTTCTTGAATGATACAATTTTATCCTAGGACCACAAACTATACATGCAAATTTACCATTTGTTTGAAGACCGACAAGATTATATGGATTAATGTCGATATTATTTATATAACGAGGAATTGATATTTAAGAAGCATGAATCATATTTTCGTAAAATTATATATTGCTAAAGTGCATCAGTATGTTACATACCACAAAAATGTGTTAGCCCTGGGGAATCATGAATTATCCATATAAGTATTCCATGAAATTGAAATTGCTTTTGACCTATTGGTCTAGAGATGTCATACATAGTGATGCCAACCCATAACTTTAGTAGCTCGTCGACAAGAGGCTCAATATATACATTCATATATTTCACTTGGTACTTACCTAATTGGGTGAAAGTACACATAATTACTACCTTGTGTATATATATAAGTAATTATGCAACGAATAAGAAAAACAAAATACAACGTTCAAACCAATTTTGTAAGCAAATACCTGGAACAATCATTGCCAACATTGTGTGCTCCCTCTTTAGGGGTGGCAAGTGCAGGGGGAGTCATCATTGATTCTAATGGACAAAAGATCTTGAATTACTCTTGGGGACTTGGAAATACCACCAACAACAAATCAGAAAGCCTAGCAGTCTTCATGGGGCTTCAAATAGCAAAAAATCGAAAACTTAATGATCTCACTATCCTTGGAGACTCTGAGATAATTATTAAGGATCTCCTTGGCTTAACAAAATCAGAAAATCAAATCTCCAACAGTCTTCATACCCAGATAAATTCCTTGAAAAGACATTTTGCTAAGATCCACTTCTTCCATATCCTTCTTTCTCAAAACCAGATAGCTGATTGTTTCAAAAACTAGCAAAAAACACGAACCATGGCCATCTTTTCATCGATCAAAACGAATCTCATGTGTGGTTACCATAAGTTCTCCCCTAACCATCCTTTTTCCTTCCCACATTTCGAACTTTCCCTCCTTAGCAACCCTGAGAGCCTTCCCCCCTTCTTTCACTACCCCTTCCCCTCGCCTCAGCCCTCCTCTCTTGCCACCTTTTCCCTTTTCTTTGGGCCCCTCTCTCCCCTCCTTCAACCATGTGGCACCTTGATGGTGTTGACTATAGTTTTGGTCAACAATACTTAGCCGAGAAAGAATTGCCAGGCTCCCCCTCATTTCATATTTGGTTGGGAAAAATAGTGCACACCCTCGCTCAATTGCTATTTCACATTTCAAAGAAGATCCCTCCAAATATTTTATATTTTGAGAATATGTTATAAGTTATGATGAAGTATTTGCTAATGGCTAAAAACAATGGTCACCAATCATATTTGAAATTTCATAGGTTATAGGCTCTCAGATAAACACAGAATTATTACAAGCATTCGACAACAATGATATGGCATTTGGTAAAGTGTACATAAGCATTAGACATAAACTCTTGCATCTTGACCAGTTAGATGATATCTTCCCTCAGTCCCTCTTATCATGGTTGTTGGAGAGACAGAACAAGTTGTTCCCTTTCCTCCATTAACAACCAGAGTTGAAGTCATATCTTATTCAAAGTTAGAAGATTAGGGTTGACGCAATATTCAATCATTTCGTCCTTCGTTGTTAGAAGATGTCTCCATAATTTACTACACATGTTGCACAACCAGGAACTGTATCAACCAATAAATGAGCGGTTGATACACTCTTCGCATCCTTCTTCAACATTGGTAAGGAAACTATCAGAAACATGGTTTGTAATGACAACTAGAAGCAGTTGCACTGCATGCAAAGGATCTTATTGGTCGATCTATGTCCTTTGCTGCAAAATTTAATGAAAGAAGTCGAGAACATTATTTTATATTGATACGAGCAATCTCTGATCGATTTCATAGAGATACAAGGGCGCCATCATGTCCAATATTGAGAGCCTTATCGAAATTATCACCAAATTGATTTTGGAGGTTAAAAGAAAAGGGGCATGTACTCATCAAGCAAGCAATGATCAAAATATAAACGTCAGTGTAAACAATACCAGAGAATTGCTATCTTAAAGGCACTACTCACATGGGCATCCACTATTTAGCGGGTGCTCCCATCCTTCCTTATGGTTTCTTTGATGCTAGTTGGGCTGGTGATCTTGATGGGAGGCCATTCACTTCTGGTTATTTATTCACTCTTGGTTCTGGACCAGTTTCTTGGTGTTCTAAGAAGTAGCAGGTCATGGGTCTCTCTTCCATAGAAGCTGAATATGCTAGTGTTTCTCTTGTCGATAAGTACCTTGCCTAGATGTGGATGATTCTTGACCAGTTGGGTATTCCTCAAGAAGATATAGGCAATGGAATCATAGATTGGTAGTTCGCCTTTGCGTGAAATCAAATTCTTTGTGGGTTGTTTTTCAAAGATAGCCAAGACAAATAACGCGGATCTCCCGAAGAAATTATCTAATCGGACTCTGGCTTCCAGTTTACATGCCCATGGTAGATCCATTGAGAGGAACCATTAGGATAAATAAAATTGCAGGAAGCAGGCAGTCCAAGCAGTAATGTCATCAGTGTTCCCAAAAAATGAAGTTGGCGCTCCAACGGTGTCACCAATGTATGCTTCAGGAAATTTTTTATATATCTATGTTTTTCATGAAATATAAGCACTGTGGATTGGGTACAACTAGAGCCCATGTTTTGATGATGAGGAACCCCATTGATGCAATCCAGTGATGAACATTTAATGAATTTGAATATGAAGAAGGCCATATTTAATTGAAGATAACACTAGTCTGCTAGAATAAAAGATCAAGCATTGTTAAAATGTAACGATGGGTTATTAGTCGACGAGAAGAGGATGCTCACATTATTAGTACATATAATGTTTGATTCACAACTTCACCATTTCAAAACACAAACAAAGAAGAATGACGTGGATAAGAGGTTTCCCAACATTGTTTTTCTGTATTATTAAAAAAGAATAGTAATGGTTCAAGCTCGTACGATATTCAATTAGTTAAACTACCCTAACTATTGGAAAATCACATCAAATAAAGATAAAAGGAGAAACATACATCCAGTTTTAGGGAGGAAGAATTTAGGAGAAAAAAATTGTTGAGAGATATGCTTGGAGTGCAGTGAGGCTTGTCATTTTTAATTCATCATTCATCCTCTACTTTCAACAGGGATTGACGGGATTGTTGGCAGCAGGGAGTCTTGTGAAGCAACGAATGGACGAGGCAAGGGTGAGCTTGGCTGCTTTTCATAAGGTGAAATGCTTTCTTGTGATTTTGTTGTATTTAAGCCTGAGTTTATTTCAGCGTTAATCCGTTTCTAATATGCAGGTCCTCACCTTGTGTTATCACCACCATCGCTCCATTCCATTTTGGCTCAACTTTCTTCTTTCTTTCGCTCTTGGTCTTTCTATTGTAACCTTGTTCTAGAATGGCTAAAGACTAAATACCTGGCCCAAGTCTACGCAGAGATTTATAAATTTTAAAACTCCAGGAAATGTATGGGGAGAAATTTTAATTCGAGATCAAAATCCTTTATGCTCTGAAGTTGTTTCTTATTTGTTTTCTGTTTAAATCTTAGCGTTCTTCATCTTTATTAATTCAATCCTTTAAATTAAAAAAAGAAAAAAGAAAAAAGGAAAGTAAATTCAAAAGGACAAATTAATTATCACTATTGTAACATGATGTACATAATTTCCTCTCATTTTATTTTTTAGGTATAAGCTTTTGTTATCCTTCTGTATTCATTTGTTTAGTTTTCTTTTGTAATTTATCTTGTTTTAACTTAAAGAAAATTAAAATACCAATCCATTGCACTGTTTCATAATTATTTTTTGTTAGTTATTAAATCAATTTCTTGTTTAATAAATTCCTCTTTTAATTAATCATTTTAGTACTAACTTTCCCTAACTTTTGATTAGTTTTGCTTTAGCTACTTCTTGCATACAAAAGAAAACATTTTCAATTTTTAATCTTATTGGTTGCATTCTCTTTAGTTGTTTAAATTCTTTCAGGATTTAATTTTGTTATTACAAATGCATAAAATCACACATAAAAGCATAAAAATTATAAATTACATAAAAAACAAATATTATTAAAAAGTAAAAATACAAGGCAAAGGGATTCACGCTTGGACTGTAGGTTAGGGGGAATTTAGCCTGGAATTCAATGTGTTTTCTTGTTGGGGCTCTAAGCCTAGGGTGGCATTCCCATATCTTCCCACCTAGCCCCATAGGAGGTCGAGATGTTGGTGTTGGCGACTCCCTAGTCCCTTGATGTAAACAGATGATACATCCCCTCATGCGCCTGGCGCCTTCATTCAATTCATGACTCACTTGTTCTGCAAGGCTCTTGTACTATCTAACTATTTCTCCTATAGCCATGGCATCATGGTTTGTTATCACCTCTACAGACAATCTTTCAGGCTCTTGGGTAACTGAGATCCACTGTCCTTTTAAGGGTGCAATGGTTATTTCCTCTACGTTGTCGTGGATAAGGCTTTGTCTTCCCCTAGCATCCTACTCGCATTTCTGCACAGAGCCTCGTTCCTTTGTGCTCTCACGACCACCTTCCATTATGTGGAACCAGTCTAGTGCTCCATGCTCCTTTCCATCCTGCACTTCAATGGAGCTCCGTGACCAAATTTGGGATTTGAGAAATGTTATCAGAATTTCATGGGAAAGAATAGACTCGCAGCTCGGGGAATTTGAAGTAGAGAATCGAGAACTCTGGAACTGCATTGCTACTCTAAAGAATCAGCTACAAACATAGGAGCACGGTCACAATCAAGAGTTGGAAATCACTCTTTGTGGGGTTAATCGAAGTACCAGGCATATTGGTGTTCTCAGCCAACAAGTGGTGAACCCCCTTGGCCATCCTCAGCTTCTTGAAAACTCAAATGAATCCATAGATTCAACGTTGACTTCAACCTTTCACTCAGAAGCAGGTAATGAACCAAACCAGGCTCCTCCTAACCCAACGTTGGCTCCAGCAAGATCAAACTCAGGAGATGGAATTCTATTTCTAGAAGCTAATCCAACAGATTTCCAGGAAGTTGCAAAAGCATCTCTCAATTTCTAGCCAGGTTCTCCTAGATGACTTGCAAATTTTTGTTCATATTATCATCGTTTGTAGCCATTTTTACATGGCAACTTAGTAGTTCTTTTTTAACCATATTTAAGTTCTCTGTTAAGTCACAACATTCTTACCAGTTAGAATTCTTTATTCAGTTCATAGAATCAAATTTTCTACCTCTATGTAATGTGTTGTAGCACACCTCTCTTTTTTAATATAAATCACCAACTGTTTCTGGTAAAAGAAAACATTGTGTGCTCCCTCTTGATTGACATCCAAGGAGGAAGGTTATTGTTTATAACAAAAATAGGCCACATTGAGTAAATAGACCTAAGCTCACCAAATAGATTGACATTGTCAACTGCCAATAAAAGCCTAAAATTACAAGGTTCTTCTTTAAAATTTGTCATTTTTCTTCGATGTTCCTAAATGCAAAACCATATACATGCATTCGAAGAACACCATCTTCATTTATGGGTTGTGCATGGTAATACATAAACTATGCAATGCTTTGGCACGTAAACAATCATTGAAAACATGGAATTATCGAAATATGACAAAGAACTTTGTGAGGCACCTTTTTTGTTACTTGATCTATTCAATATCTACTAATTTGACATTGCGGACATTTCATCTCCAATGCATATTGTCCATAATATACAATATGATCATTCATACATGCATCAATAGTCTGATACTCCATTCCAATATATTTCATAATGGCACACATCTCTTGGTATGTGCGAGGTAAATTATCTGACAATGGTAAGAAAAATTCAACTAACAAACTACAACATTAAAAATAAAAAAAACTAGTTAATGTAAATAATAGTAATAAAAAATATTGCATCCTTAATTTACACATTAATTGGCACTAAAAATAGAGAAAAATAAAGTCGACCTTTACGTATAATATGTGACGAATTATATTATGTATCTTAGGATCTATGTGAGACAAGCGTTTGAAAAACCAATCAATACCTTCAAGTTCACAAACAACATTATAGCAGAGAGAATATTTGTTCTTGATCCTTCATAAAGGGGTTGTTCTACCTTCGCAAGTAGAGGTACATCATAAATATCATCATCGTTTTCCTCATCAATAGGAGCAAAGATGTCATGGATCAATCAAATTGTCCCATCATCCGGCTCAACGATATTATTGGTGTCATCTTCTTCCATAGGATTGACATGATATTCAATATTCATACTGTCTTCCACATCTTGTACAATATTATTTCTACTACTACTTGGCATATATTTATCCGGCGGCAAACACCTAGGAGGATTTATCTTTACAATTACAAACAATCAATAACATTAGTGTATATAACAAATATTAAAACAAAATATTTTTTTATAAATAGAATCAATACAAAGACATATATAATAAATAACTTACCATGGGACGAAATGTATGCCCCCCTTCACAATGCCCATACGTAAAACAATGTCTTTCAGTTGTTTTCTTTACAAGTCTTCTTATTTTCAAACCCCA
>ML810500.1:61599-76396 GCA_009831015.1 Picea engelmannii | reverse complement strand
TTTGACATTTTTTTAATGGAGGATTTGATGGTATTCTCCATATGATATCTGCAACTGGGCACATATTTAATGTGTCAATATGCTTCCATGGTGTCAATAAACTAATTTTGAAATGATACCCTTCATACTTTGCGTCACATCTAATAATTCGTTGTTAGAACTGCTCCAGTGACATTTTGATTTCTGTTCCCGTGGGTTTATTCCTTCAAATTCGAAGTATCATTTTTAAAAAAAAGAAGAGAATAAGGGGATAGCTCTAGATCGCAGCTGAGATCGTGAAGATTCGACTCGCGCTCATGACTCAGATCGATGGCTCTGCATGGCTACTTGATCTATTTTTTGTACCAGATCTATTTTTTTACCAGATCGATGCTTCGATAGGCAGATCTATTTTTTGTATAAGATTGGAGTTCTCCTTCTTCTACACAGTCGGCCATATGGATCTCGCAGCTGCACATTTTGTTTGTAGATCTGGATCTCACAAATCCGTTAAACAGAGAGTGGGTCGTTGACTCTCAAATCTCAAGGAAAGAACGTAGAAAACACACCCTTGATTTAACCTCTCCATTCTGTGAGAAGCAAGTCGTGTTTTGAACCAGGGATCGAACCAGGGACGTGGGAGACAAAGAGTTTTTGGTGAACGGTTTCCTTCTTTCTCCGCTGGAGAAAATATAAGAGGACAACAACCACCCAAAATTGAGGATCTCAAAAATCAATAGCTCACAATTGGTGATCTGGACAACCAACGATGCAGATCTGCCTAATAACCAGAGAAATCGCCTTATTCACGATTCGCCCAGCGATCTTCCACCATTGAGAGGAAGTGACACTTGTTTTGAATCGTGTCAATGTTAAAACGCTGAGGTAATTTATTATTATTATTATTTTAAAGGTCGTCAATTATCCCACAATTGCCTCAACAGCCCACGGTTTTTCAACATTCAATGTGTTGCACAGAAAAAAAACAAGCTACTCAACTTTAGGAGCAGCTCAACAAAAGGCCAAGATGCAAGTGCAACATTGCTACAAACAAGATACATGCTGCCAATTTTCAATAGCATAATAAACAAAACGTGTCTTCGGGATTGGGGTTCTTCATGACAAACACACTCCATCATTCTTGGAATCGATTCCATCCATGCTCATGTTGAGACATGAAGCTCATTGCAAGTGTCTCGATTGTACTCAGATTATTGTTATTGCAACAAAAATATCACGTAATAAAATCGATTTTTTATTTATTTTTACTTTGTGTCCTATATCTGCCCGAAATTGAATAAGGGGATCTTAGGKACACCTTCCGTAGTGAGTTGATGATTTTCATGGTTATCTTCTGAGCTGATTTATGTCTAGTTTTGACATTATGCAAGCTCACATAATTAATGAAATTCAAGCATATGCAATCAAAGAACTCAATTAAGYTGCATTCATTCAACAAATGGACACATCAAGCACATAATATTCAAGGACTCAAAACGTCATCAAAGARGTCAACTTTGAAGATCACTTTAACCTCAAGATCAACTACAAGTAATGTACTTGCAATAGTTCTTTTTGTAAGTATCGAAATTAAATTGAGTTGAATTGTACTTATCGAGTGCATTCTCGGTTGAATCCGACACCCTCTATTTTGTTTTGAGTCACAATTCCACTTGTGCTTGTCAATCAAATCATTGTAAACATCAAGTCTTTGGGATGCATTTTCGGTGGTAACCGAAATCCTCAAATTTCTGGAAGCAAGTTCAAGTGAGCGAGTACAAGCGAGCCAGAAGAGCCAGTGAATGAGAGGTTCAAGCGAGCATGTTCAAATGGAGCGAAGTCRTSAATTACTAGAGTTTTTGAATACTCTAATAAACAMCACTGAAGACAACACARTAATATTGAACAAAACAATTCTTCAATCAGTGCTAACTTGTTTTCAAGTGACGTGAGCTAAAGTTAGACTTCTTCAAGCACAATCCCATCTATTGAATGATAAGTTGATAGAACTCAAAAGTCAACAACCAATAATCAACAATTAATCAACAAATCAAAACCATACGTTTTTACCACATAAGTTCCAAAGCTTGACTATAAGCAAGTAATAAAATAAACAATAAAAGAGAACTACACCAAGACAAATTATATAGTAAATAAATGGAATTGAGTAGACATGTCCATACCTATTTCCTAGGGGAAAATGTGTGTCCCCAAATGAAACAAAGTCTAAGGGTTAGGTATCCAATATGGGTATTTAAAAAAGAGACAAAGTAATATTAAAAAATTGTAACTTTCAAAGTACAAAATATGATCTATGTAGATCAAGAATTGGATTTGAGGCAAGTACCGCATAGCAAAAAGACTAATAAATCATGCAACGAACAATGAGCATAAAAAGATTTTATAATCGTCGCACCTATAAAAAAATAGTCGAAAACACTAACCTTCGTCAATATTCCGACAAACATTGACTATGTTAAAGTTGACCAAGTTAGTAAAGTCTGTGACCGTTAAATCGTTTTCAAATGGGTAGTTGGCATCCTCTAGGTTCGTTGATAGATCGACAAATTATCCTCTAGGTTTGTTAAAAGATCGACTGATACAGATGTTCGTCGAAAGTTCAACGTTCATCGGGGCGCCTAGAAACAAAAAGATTAGAATTTTAATATTATGTCGTAATTTGTGACGATATGATTGAATTTATCCTTATCGTTGGAAGTTTTTGTCGAATTTTGACCCCATATGTAGTAGTGTCTATAAATTGTAGAAATACTCTATCAATTAAGTGATAAACATTTTTTTTATCCCATTTAGTATCAGAGCCATTGATTTGACCAAATGTGGGTCAATTTCGCAAATCCCTCCAATTGTTTTCCTATATAGCCCTAAATTATTGTTCCCTATAGTCGTTACCTACAAATTCCATACGCCCAAAGTTTGTCAATTTCATATTCATGCTGCCAACAATTTTGTATACCCACTCTCATGTCAATTTTTTTCCATAGCTACCCTAGCCATTGTTTTCATACTTTGTTAGCCAATATACGTATTTCTCACTCACACTATCACATCCCTCATATATCCCATTGTTTATCTTCTCATCCATACAATTGCTCCTTAACCCCCACATGACTCTTCATAAAGATAATTCGTGGCCCCTAAAATCCATCATAATTTTTTAATTTTTTTACCTTTGGAATTATATCAAATTTGGCTTATCTTATAAAGTTAATTTAATAATATAAAATCAAATTTTTTTCTACATAGTACATAATGTAAAAACTAAAAAAAGTGGATTCCATATGGAAAAAAAAGAAACAACCCCAAAACGGTTAGCAATGATGTAATATCTCAATTTCAACTCTTTGAACTTGATCTTGTTTATATTGTTTTTTTAATTTTTTTTCGAGAAAGAAAAAACTTTATATTCATATAAAAAAAGAATATACATATTGTTATTCCTCTCAGGATTATCCTTTGTTTATCCCATTACCACCTTTACATTCATGTTACTACCTATCTTCCAACAAAAAATTCCTTGCATTTGCTAAACATTATAGATCTTCCTTCCCCTAATTCAAAATTTTCAGAGATAAAAAAAAAAGGTGTCTATAAAAGGAAAAACATTTCCTCACATAGTTTCCTCTCAAAAAATTCCTGAGAAATAAAAGCACCAGCATCCAGTGTGAGAGCCTCTTTAGATAGTCCATCGACCATTGTGTTAAGATCCTTGTAAATGTGATTCACAAAAAACCATTTCAAACTTGATAAAAGGTGTGAATCAAAGCCATCAATGTCTTGAGCCTCACCACCTGCATCTAATTTTTCCCTTTAACCCAATCAATTGTAGCCTTAGAGTCACCCATAATTTAGATTTACGAAGATTTAGAGAGGTGACCATGAAGAGCAAAGCCCATAAAGTTGAGACCTCAGCTTTTATGTTTGTTCCTCTTCCCGAAGAGTAACATATTTTTAAAAAAAATGAGAATCAGTAATATAAAGAATTGCACCTATGCCACAATCTAGTGGGTGCCCCTGACTCGCCCCATCAAAAAATCCCCAAGAAATTATTTTATCTAGAGGAGGCATAATGAGAAGCTTTGCCTTGGAACTTTGACCTCACATTTGAATTCCTGAGTTAGTTTGTCAACTAGAGCAACAATAATTACCGAATATAATTATCCTAGAAGATACAAACATTGTGATCCCACCACAAGAAGTAGATTAAGAAAAAGGGAAGAGAGAGAAAACCTTTGGCGCCCACATTGTCTTTCCAATTTTTTAGCCAGTCAAGTATATTTTCAACCAAAGTCGGTAATCAAAATTTTATAACCTTTGAAACCTCTGACATCACCTATTGTGCATATAGGCATGAAATAAATAGGTGTTGAGCATATTCTGAATCAATCTTACAAAGTGCACATCTATTTAGCCCTGTCCACCCTCTTTTCATTCCATTGTCCCATGTTAACAAATTGTTTTTTATAGCCAACTATAACTTAAGCTTCAATTTTAATGGTGATTGGACCCTCCACATAAAGGACCACGACCACTTGCTCTCCCCCTCAAAAGCATCCTCTTCATGAGTTAGATACCCCAACTTTATTGTGATATTTCCTTAATTCTCATTACTCAACCAAAAAATAGTGTCTTCTTCCTCTTTCCATAACTGAATAAAATTTGAATTAAGTATACTTGTGAATGCTTCCCCTTCCTCTGCTAAAATCCCCTCAAGCTCTAGATAGGACGTCGACTTCCAAATGCTTCTTCATATGTAGTCACAGCATGCAATTCTTGCATCCCATAAAGAAAAAATTCTCTGATCATGTAATTCAATGACCAGCTCCCTTAAAAATTTAAATCTCGTACCCGAGTTCACCCACAAGTCCTCTCCAACTCTTATATCATTTCCATTACGCACATGCCACATAGTCCAATTTCCTATCAAGGGAAAAGCATCAACCATTTCTCTCCATCCTATCGAATTAGTCTCCATCCTATCGAGCTATTTTTCCCAAGTTTCTTATGAGATTTGAACCATTCCACAAAGGACTTCCCAACTTAATATTTTGTTTCCATCACTATACCCCAAAGCATATTATTATTAATTAGCCTCCATAAACTTTTTGTAGCAAGTGATTTGCAGAACCACGAAATATTTTGTATGCCCCAACCTCCAAGCTCCTTTGGCATTACCATATGAGACCATTTCACTAAATGTATACCTCTTGAGTCTCTGTGCTCTGACTATAGAAAATTGAAGCACAATTTCCTTATTTTTGTGAAGATTATGCTCAAATTTTTTTCTATTGTGGCTCAATACACTGGGATGTTGCTTAACAGATATTTGAAGAGCACTAATCTACATCCTCTAGGTAAGCATCTATGAGTCCATAGCATAAGTCTTGCTTGTATTTGTTTTTATGATGCATAGCCAGTATTCAAAGGAATAAGAATTTGGTTTGAACTTGAAATCAAGGTACTTGAACCCTTCCTCGATGCCCTTGAGTGCGTATGGAAGGATCTCATCCAGCTGAGCTAAGATCTCTTCCAAAATTGCACTTGTATACACATTTGATTTGTTCATGTTTATTTTCATTCCTATTGCAAAGTAGAAAGTGGCCATAATATCTTTAAAAACTATAAAATCTTGAATAGTACCTGCACCAAATATAATCATGTTATCAATGAAAAGTAGATGTTAAAAGATTTGGGTAGGAGTGATTGTGATCCCTTTAGGGATTCCACTCCTACGAGATTGTTTTATCAACCTAATCATCTCTTCAGTGACAATAAGAAAGACAAAATGGAACAATGGGAAACCCTGACGTAAACCCCTGGAAGATCAAAAGAAAGTGAAGGATGAATCGTTGATTAAAACAACAAAAGAAGAGGACTCAATACATCCCATAATCCAATTGACTGTATTTGGATTCATTCCCAAATGAATCAATGCAAGCATGAAAAAGGTACATTTAACCTAATCATAGACTTTGGAGAGGTATAATTGCATGACAATGGAGGGATACTCACTAGTCTTGATGGAATACAAGGCTTCTTGAGTGATAGAGACCGCATCATGGATTTGCCTCTTGTAAAGAAAACCATACTTTTCTTTAGAGATAAAATCACTAAGTATATGTCTTAAATGGTTGACGATGAGACCATTTCACTAAAGGTATACCTCTTGAGTCTTTGTGCCCTAACTAGAGAAAATGGAAGCGCAATTTCCTTATTTTTGTGAGGATTCCGCTCACAATTTTTGTTATTGTGGCCTAATACACCGGGCTATTTCTTAACACATATTTGAAGAGAACTAATTTATCTCCTCTAGAGATCCATCTATGAGTCCATAACATAAGTCTTTCTTGTATTTGTTTACGATGCACAACCAATATTCAAAGGAATAAGAATTTGTATTTTAGTTCTGAGACTTTTGCGACTGGAGTTATGATAAGTTGGTTCTTCCAGATTCATCACATTAGTTTTTTATTCATGCGAATGAATAAAAAACTGATGCGATGAATTCGAAAGAACCACCTTATAATAAGAATTTGGTTTGAGCTCAAAACCAAGGTACTTGAACCCTTCCTCGCTACCCTTGAGTTCGTATGGAAGGATATCATCCAACTGAATTAAGATATCTTCCAGAATTACACTCGTATACACATTTGATTTGTTCATGTTTATTTTCATTGATGTTGTAGAAAAGAAAGTGGCCTTAATATATTTAAAAACTAGAAACTCTTGAACAATATGTGCACCAAATAGAATCACGTCATCAATGAAAAGTAGATGTGAAAGGATTTCGGTAGGAGTGGTTTTGAGGCCTTTAAGGAGCCCACTCCTATGAGCTTTTTTTATCAACCTGATCAGCCCTTCAGTGACATTAAGGAAGATGAAAGGGGACAATGGGCGACCCTGACGTAAACCCCTATAAGATCAAAAGAAAACGGAGGGAAAATCGTTGATTAAAACAACAAAAGAAGAGGGATCAATACAACCCATAATCCAATTGAATATAGTTAGATTCATTCCCAACTGAATCAATGCAATCATGAAAAAGGTTCAGTTAATCTTATCATAGGCTTTCGATAGGTCTAATTTCATGACAACGGATGGAGACTTGCTAGTCTTGATGGAATGCAGGGCTTCCTGAGTGATGGAGACTACATCATGGATTTGCCTCTTGTAAAGAAAACCACATTGTTCTTCAAAGATAAAATCACCAAGTATAGGTTTTAAATGGTTGGCAATGAGCATATAAATTAAATTGCAGCAAGAAATGGGACTAAAATCCTCAAATGATTCAAAGATTTTATTTTTCAAAATTAAGGATAAAAAGGTAGAATTGAAAGACCCCAAGATTTTACCAGATCTTTGAGATTCTATGGCCACTTTTAAGAGGTCAGGTTTTAACAGATAATAGAAACCAAGGTAGAATTCAACAGTCAACCCGTCGGGATCGGGGCTCTTGTTTTTCTGAAAAGAAAACAAAGTTGACCAAATTTCCTTTTCTGAGATCTCCTCCTGAAGCGAGAAATTCATTTCATTTGTGATAGATTTTGAAAAGAGTTCGATGACCTTCAAAATTTTTGTGATAGAACACCCAGGGAGCTCCTTAAAAAGGCTGGCGAATAACTCCTTCCGTGCATTAGTTATTTCTTCAAAGGAGGATACCAATCGACCATTCAGATCCCTTATTTCCCAGATATAATTTGTTATTTTTTGGTGGCTTGCATATTTATGATTTTTTTTTGAATTAATGTCACATTCCTTTAACAAAATTGCCCTTCTTTTAAGTCACCATTGAATTTCCTCATAATCCAGTAAATCCTTATTTTTTTTCATGAAATCACACAGTGTTGATTCCTCCTCTCCTGAGAGGGTATCAACCTTTTTTCAATCAACAATTCCCCTATTTGAGCTTCTACTTCTGCCAAAAGAGAGGTTGATTTCGCATTAAAGGATCTTTCCCAAAGGAAAGTGGATTTTATTTTTTTTTGGCTATATTTTTTGTGAATCGTTGCATAAGGGAATGATCAACATATTCCACTAAGGGTCTCCAAGTTGTGATAAAGAGCCTTTTGTAATCCTCCTCCCTTAGCCAGACATGATTGAAATTCAAAAGAGATGGAGGTTTTGGCCCTTTTTTGTTAATCTCCAATAGGATTTGCATATGATTAGAGATACCCCTGACTAGAACTATTGATTGAAGGAGCAAGGGTTCTTGATCATATCCTCGGAAATTAGAAATATATATAGACGTTTGGCCACTAGGGCAGGACCTTTTCTACCCTTTCGCGAAGTCTGAGATAATGTTCGTGGAGCCAAATCAATAAAATGATTTTTCTCGATCGACTGAGTGAAAAAATGTTCTTATAGGTCTTGAAAAGGATGAACACCTCGAACTTCCTTTAATGACAAAATAGAATTTAGGTCCCCGCCTGAGATAATATTGGAAGAGTTTAGAGTTCTAGAGCTACTCACCCCATTCCAAAATAGAGCCCTATATGCATACGAACCATAGACATCAATGACTCTGAAGGAACATTTTAGGAGGATATCCACCACGTCAATAACAATTCCAAAGGGGATTCAGGAAGAGGAGAGGGCCCGAAGTCGTGGACTCCAGGCTGAAAGCAACCCTCCAAAGAGCCCCACCAAATCAATCGTGCTAAAGGACCAATATTTTATCCAACTTATGAACAAATCTGTTGTTTTCTCCCTGTTGCACATCATTTCTTGAATCATTATGGAGTCTAGTCTTCTTACTTGCACTAGCCTTTTGAGGGAATTGAATTTGGGGGCAGCCCCAACCCCACGAATGCTACACAAGAAGAAATGAAAGAAACATACCAATGGGAAACTACAATACTATATAGAAAGTTTCATTGAGCATTGGGAAATAAAAATTTAACACTATATGAAACTAAGCACATCATGGCATGAAAAATAGGGAATGGCTCGGCTAAGAACCAACTCCCATAGGCTACGATGTGAAATGGGGAATATTGGAGCAAACTAAGAAACGGTGGGAGGAAATATTGTTTAGGATATGTGGGAATGGTGAAGTTGAAAGAGATCAAAACTTCCTGCTTTGTTGCTTTGTGTACTTGCACATCAAAGAAGGAGCTAAAAACCATACTAAGGATTGGGAAGTGACCTTCCAAGAGGAACAAGCAATGGCCATTGCAAGGCTAGTCGAGACGCAGACGTGGGAAAGAAAAGGGTTATTGGATAAGAGTATAACAAGACAATGAACACCTACAACAAATCCTTAATTGTATGATATTTTTATAATGTAGTCAAGCACTAGCGATCATAATTCCCTTATTGTTTTCATTGTTTTTTCTGTCATTTAAAGTAATTGTTGGTTGTATCATACGATTCGTAAATAATAGGCCTATGGCTTGTCCATCTCATCAACATTGACCCTTATGTGGGATAAAAATGCAATTGAGTTTGACTGTCTATGTGAATACAATCACACTAAAATATTTGTCTTCGGATCTAGGTTATTGGTATGTTTTCAAATATTAGTCTCAATGCCAAATTCACAGTGCACTTTTTTATTTTATTTGAATTTTCCAAAACATGCACTTTGATTTTTTTTTAAATGTGCACAAAGATCACTTTAAACAAAAATATATGTTGTATGATATACTTTCAAAGGTTAATATATGCAAGTCTCTATCAATGTATTCGTATTTAAGCAACTCGTCGATAAGAAACTTGCCTAATTAATTAGACAAAACATTTTGTGTTGAGACATACACCATGCCAATGAGGCAATTACAAATTTGTTTCTCAATGTAAACTAACATGTAAACCTTTCTTGTCTAAACATGCAAACTTTGAAAAATTTGTTGTTTAAATGTGCATATACAACATTCATGCAAATTGCCAATAATAAAAACAAATTTTGTCTATTCCCGCTCAGACCCTCACCTAGGGGGAAAACTCCTAAACCCAACGGGAGAGCCTAGAGGAAAATCTCAAGAAAGCCACCCACTGTCACCTCGGTGGCCTTGCCCCACTCTTCAAACTATAGGAAAGGAAACTTTCCTGGTCCAAGGGGGAATTTTATGGTCAAACAAGCTAAATTTGTTGTAAAAGTGTGAGTATCTTGTTAGCTTGATTTGACTCATGAATCTTATCATAGTAACCAATTTACCTTGAGTGATTTAGCATGCAAGTCGGTTAGCATAAGTGCTTCAAGTAAATTATGAAAGTAAGTTATTTATCCAACCACACAAGTGTCCAATGCCATTACTCAAAAAATGCACTAGCAATTATGAAAAGTGAGCATGTCCATGAGATATACTGGATTTTTTTTATTTTTATGACAAGCTCAATGTACCAAAAGGTTATCTAGATCTATTGAATGTGCAGTATCAATAGTGAATACCAATTCCAAAGCAAAGATTCATTCCAACTTCAAGGATATGATTTCATACAACAAGAGAATTATGGCAGTTTATGGTGATAGTGTATTTAGTTACTTAAATACACAATTTAGTGTTACCAATCATATGCATAATTCATTCAGAAATCAACTCTATGGAAATAAGAGAAGTTGTCATCCATGTGACCATCAATTCCACACTTGGCATGTACCAAGAGCATTCATAACCAACCATCCAATAATTGTTCGAGATGTGCAAATTTAATCACTAAGTGAGATACCATTGATTCATTTTGTTGTTATTGTGTTCCAGATTTCAAGGAAATGATCAATGCTCGATTCAGTTACGAGATATTAATGTTTCATGTACCATTCTTTAAGAACAATATCACGTCATAGATTTTTCCACAACATCTAACATTTTAGTGTGTTAAGACTATGTATTGTGACCAAATTCCACAAGTTCGAAGAATATTGTAAATGGCACTATTTCAAAGCAGTTTAGATGACCATATTATACTAACAATGTGTAGTATTAACCATGAGGATTAATCATTTGTTATCATACTAAGAACAATGCAATTAATGTGCCAAATTAACCACAATAATCATCAACTAGAAAGATCATAACAATTGAATTTTAAGTGATATTTAGCAGGCCATTCTTGCCTCCTTTGAGTCGTTTTAGCATGTATGATTCATTGATATCCTAAGAGCATTGAATTCTCAACAAACCATAATCCTTTCTCATGAAAATATGCCTCAAAAGGCCCTCAACTAGTGAACAACAAACATATAAACCAATCTTCAAACATGTGAGTTGTTTGGCATTTAAATCTGGTTGTTCAAGCACCTACACCATCAATTTGATTCTTAAGGTGTATTAGAATGTTAAGCAAATGAAACATCCTTCAAATGATGTATCAAACTTGTGTGCTCAAACTTTGTAACAGTAAACAATCTGACAACTTCATCAAATCATCAAAGGTTTAGAGCATCAATTCTATAGTTATGGTTGGTTAATTAATCGACATTGCAAACACTATGATAGAACCATTACACATGTGTTAAACCGATGATATATCAACCAGATGCACCATTATAACATTAGATCTACTATTCTTGCAAACATTTCAAATTGATTCAGCCTTTAAAATGTGAAAACCCTTAAATCTTTGACTTATTGAAATGTCCATTCAGTTCATTAGGGTTTTAGATGTTAGATCTATTGTATTGTGTGAGTGAAACTAGCAAGATCCAAGCATAAAATCTCTCTAAGATGTGTCTATGTCAACCAAGAGATGTAGAGAGAAAATACATGTAAAATCTATCTATGGAAGCGCACGATTTGCATCTATATCAAGTTTAATCAACTAGAATAAGAGAGTTAGTAGTTTAAATGAACTTGCAAGAAAGATAAATCTATATCTAATGAAGTTAATCTTTAAAACCCTAGATTGCAAAACTAAGTGAGAGAAAACTAAATGAAAATTTGGTGGTTGAAGAAATCAAATAGAGAAGACCAACGCCTACCCCACTTGGGCTACGAGAACACTAGATCTAATCTTGAGTGAAGTTCACGTGTCAAAGTCATAGGAACCAAGAAGGATTTCCCTATAAGCATTGAATAAGACAATTGAAACCATCAAGTATGGTTGGGGGAGATGGTCCTAAGAGAATCCAACCCAAGTACCACAAGGTGAACTCTATATTTAGCCTATTGCAAGAGGGCAAAACCCTAGGATGTCCACATTCAATGCAAACAAATAAAAATTAAATGAACACAAGGAACCAAGCAAGATGAACTATACCTTAGTTGCCTCCTCAATGGAGCATGGTACCCTTCTATGACCTTGTAGTAGTTCCTTCCTCCAACATACCTGCAAAATAACAAAAATATTCTACTATACCCTTGAACACACAATTAAGAATAGATACGATTCACAATAGAAGCAAAGCTACGTTGACACACTTATTTATAAAGAGAGGGGGGTGGATGAATCAATATAAGACTATTTTACTCTTCTTACAATATTTATCAATTTATTATTTCACTAATCATAAATAGTTAATGATAAATGCACATTCAAACATATAATCCACAACACACAAAGATTTAATGTGGAAACCCAAATGGGAAAAAACCACAAAACTTTTCTTTATAACATCTTGTATTCACCAACCCACTCATGAGACACCAATCGCCTCTCTTGAGCACCGACTCAAAAATAATGTTTGCAGGCACCAACCTGTAGTAGACACTAATCCCCCTGATTGAGAACCAACTCAGTTCTCCTTGTAGGCACCAACCTACAACTGCTATATTCGCAAGCACCAACCTGCAGGAGACACTAATCCCCTTATATGAGCACCAATTCATCCATGTTTGTAAATAACAATTCACTGAAAAATCAATTTCCTCGAGTCATTGACAATACTAGACTATCTCTTTCCTTCACGCTTTTACATGCACAAATTTGTTGCTCTGTATCCTTTGTCATAGTTCTCAATTTGCATAGTTCTAGAAGCTCCTTTATCCTTGCACCTCCCAACCACCCTTAGACAATCTTCCTATTGAGATTTGGGTACCTTGGAAAGTAGACCCCTTGAGTTTGTGAGCTTGTAAACACATGAGGGAAGTACTTTGTACCTTGTACTACGTACTTTGTGTCTAATTTCACTTTGACTTAGGAGATTTAAGTTAAAAGTGAAATTTGGTCATTTTGGCCTAAAGTGACAATTAATTCACAAAGTGGGTGAATTGATAGACATAAAGTGGAAACTATGGAAACTTAAGTAAAATGGGTTTTGAGTTGAGATTTAGTTGAGATGATCTCAACCATTGATTTGGGATGAGATGAGATGATTTCGTCCACCCAATTCTTAGGTTTCCTTATGCATTCTAAAGGAGGGCGCAAGAGGCCAAGGAGAGGCCATTCACTCATTTGCTCACTCCTTGAATTTGAGAGAGAGCAAGAGGATGAGGTTTCAAGCATTGGGAGAGGAAATCTTGGGTGCCTCCTTTCATGGAGAGAGTCAACAGGCTTAGTACCCAATTTATTTAGTGGGGAGTTTCCACTTCTGAGGAGGGCACACTTGAGGAGGAGGGCGCATAAAGTTGTCAGATTGCACTGAGGTCTGTTTTAGGGGGAGGCTACTCATCAATATCATAGTACAGTGGATGGGTTTTTAGATCAGAGCTTCCAGTTGGCATCTGGAATCGTTTTAGTGGTCTTGACAACATTTATGAGGGGCGCACCATCCTAGGGCGCTCTTCCTTCTTTTGGACTTGTATTTCAGCTTGGATCAAGCCGCTATTGTAACAGGTTCATCTATATTTTGTACTTGTTGTATTCCACCATCTATTTTCCTCATATATAGACATATATTCCAAACTGGTTTTCCCCGGGAGGGGGTTTATCCAGGGTCATGTTGACCAAAAATACCTGTGTACAATTTTATGTGTGTTAGAGTGTAGAAATGCTTTATTTTCAGCTGTAAAGATCTCTAGGTGTGTTACATTTATTTTAGTATGCATGTGCTAACCCTTGGTGACTAAAACTACATGCTAGAGCACCTAAAATTGTGACTGTAACCGTAACAAATCATCAAGAAGTTCCTGAACTATTGGCTGTCCTAAAACAACAACAATACCTTCATTGACAGTTGAAACTTAGAGCCAACTTGAGGTCAAAGACAAACCTAGTTGGCAGCTTGATAGGACCTAGAAAATATTCATGGTATCAGAGTTGAGGTGGCTGGTTTTTTAGTAGTTTGGACATCATATGAGTGGGTTGTTATATACATCTTCTTGGAAGATTTTGTGGACAACCATTGACGGTTTTTAGTGGTTGTTTGTGGGAAGAATTTTGTAGAAGATTGTAGAGCAGTTTGTTCACAAATTGGACAACCTCTTTTCACACCTGTGTTGATAGGAGTGAGGCAGCGTTCCTTTGCAGTTTGAGCATCAGTTGGAGTGCAGTTTGGCAAACGTGTTAATATCTCAGATGCGTGTGGAGGACATGCTCGCTGGGGCTAGCAATTGGTCGCCTTGGATGGCGAGGATAGTCTTTGTCTTAGAGGACCTTGAATTATGGGATATAGTTGAGGCGCTTGCTCCTATTGTTCAAGTTATTGCTCCCATATTGGTGGTAGAGTTCAGGAGGAGGAACAATAAGGCAAAGAGGACCATATGTGATGTAGTGTGGGATCATATCATTCCCCACTTGTCTGGGAAGACTTGTGCATATGAGATGTGGGCATCTCTATGCAAGTTGTATGAGAGCTCTAATGAGAACCAGAAGTTGGTTCTTCATGATCGATTGAGGGGAATTTGCATGCTCGAGGATGAGTCGATTACTTCTTTCCTTGGTAGATACACCCAAATCAGAGACGAGCTTGGAGTCGTCA
>ML810500.1:48823-61137 GCA_009831015.1 Picea engelmannii | reverse complement strand
TTTTAGCCTAAAGTGACAATTAATTCACAAAGTGGGTGAATTAATAGACATAAAGTGGAAACTATGGAAACTTAAGTAAAGTGGGTTTTGAGTTGAGATTTAGTTGAGATGATCTCAACCATTGATTAGGGATGAGATGAGATTATCTCATCCACCCAATTCTTAGGTTTCCTTATGCATCCTAAAGGAGGGCACAAGAGGCCAAGGAGAGGCCATTCACTCATTTGTTCACTCCTTGAGTTTGAGAGAGAGAAAGAGGATGAGGTTCTAGGCATTGGGAGAGGAAATCTTGGGCGCCTCCTTGCATGGAGAGAGTCAACAGGCTTAGTGCCCAATTTATTTAGT
This sequence comes from Picea engelmannii, assembly GCA_009831015.1. Taxonomy (NCBI): domain Eukaryota; kingdom Viridiplantae; phylum Streptophyta; class Pinopsida; order Pinales; family Pinaceae; genus Picea; species Picea engelmannii. The sequence goes on along the minus strand of ML810500.1, from coordinate 60,792 downwards.
GGGGAGCTTCCAGTTCTGAGGAGGGCGCACTTGAGAAGGAGGGCACATCATCAGTGGGGAGAAATTAGAGTTGTCAGATTGCAGTGAGGTTTATTTCAGAGGGAGGCTACTCATCAATATTAGAGTATTGTGGAGGGGTTTCTAGATCAGAGCTTCCAGTTGGCATCTGACATCATTTTAGTGGTCTTGACAACGTTTATGAGGGGCGCACCATCCTAGGGTGCTCTTCCTTTTTTTGGAATTGTATTTCAGCTTGGATCAAGTTTCTATTGTGACAAGTTCATCTATATTTTGTACTTCTTGTATTCCACCATCTATTTTCCTCATATATAGACATATATTCCAAACTGGTTTTCCCTGAGGGGGGTTTTATCCAGGGTCAAGTTGACCAAAAATACCTGTGTACAATTTCATGTGTGTTAGAGTGTAGAACTACTTTATTTTCAGTTGTAAAGATCTCTAGGTGTGTTACATTTATTTTAGTATGCATGTGCTAACCCTTGGTGACTAAAACTACATGCTAGAGCACCTAAAATTGTTAATGTAACCATAACAAATCAACAAGAAGATCCTGAATTGTTGGTTGTCCTAAAACAACAACAATACCTTCATTGACAGTTGAAACTTAGAGCCAACTTGAGGTCAAATACAGACCTAGTTGGCAGCTTGATAGGACCTGGAAAATCTTCACTTCCTTTTGTTCTCCAGCATCCTCAAACCTTTGAACCTCAAAGCTTCTCTTATCCTTCACACAATCCTTTCACACCATTCCATACTCACTTACTCACTTACTTTCTCTAACACCCGAGAGCCTCATAATCACAAAGCTCCACTTCCCTTTAAATTTTCTCACTGACTCTATCTGCTTAGCTTGATTAGGGAATCATTATTTATACATTCTTTGGTTTCACAAATTTTTCCATATACACAAATCATGCTCAATAGGTCGGCTCCAGATCTCCTCAAAATCACATTGAAACACTCCTTCACATTCGGTACAAACACCTCCATGAAAATTGATCTTGGTTCCCTTTTATTGCATGCGATCTCGTTCATTGGTCCTTAAGACTTAGCCATCGTCCAATCTGGATCTGCATTGAATTTCCACCTTCAATCTGCAATCACGTTCATCGATACCATTGGGGTATCGAAACACTCAACACCACCTCGACACACAAAAACCGTTGGATTTGTCCCTTATTAAATCGTGACCGTCGATCTATTCTCTCTTTGCCACCAGGCCAATGATCCTCATCGTCGGGATAGCAAGAGCACATGCATAGCTTCCATTTCGATGGTTCTTCTCCGATGAGCTGCTCCAACGGATCCTACAGTACTCAAAGTCCTTAATCAATGGTCCCGATCCTCGTTGTCACCTCAAGTTAACCGAGAATTAACACCAACCTCTTCATTATCTTATTAAGTGATCAGGTGGGGCCCATTATTGATCTACGACTGTCATTGTGTTGTTCCTACTCTTCGATCAATGGCCATCATTGGCTATCAAAGTCCTCTTCATCGTTGTCATCCGCTCATCAATAACTCCACTCCAAGAAACCTAACCTTCACGACCAACAATCAGGATCTTCTCTTACCAAACCTTCCAAGGGATCTACGTCTCTCATTGGCTCATGGAGTCCCTTGTCATCGTTGGACTATGTTCACTACAAGTCACACAATCCACTTCGACCATCGATGAACAACGAAGATCTACTCGTCTTCAACGACTGAGATTGCACTTCATCGTTGTCGGAGTATGTTCGCTACATGTATCATGGTCCACTTCAACCATCGATGAACGACGAAGATATACTTATTGTGCTAACTTCAACAATTGAGATTTGATATGATGACCTAAAGGTCTCCATGTCCAACTGGATCAACTCTTGTTTCAGCACAATCAAGGATTGACACATGTCACCCCTCGAGATACTCTAGCTGCCATGTTGGAATACCGATCACTCTGACTGCCAACCTGTCACAACATGTCACCCCGACGTCACTTTCCTTCCTCAAAATGGATTATCATAGATCCAAATTTTGACGTAGATCCTCTGATGGATCTATGGTCCTCAAACCTTCTCATCGTTAGAATTCGTTCTCAAGTATCACAGCCCACTTCGATGGCTCACACTCCGACCAACGGTCCAGGATTTGTCGAGACTACTCTTCGATAGATCAATGACTGTCGTTGCACTTGATCACTCATAAAACTTAAACAAGCTGCCGATGTCTATGATTATTAGTTCTTTGATCCTCCAATAGATCAATATTTTTTGTTAACTTGGAGTTTCTCCCATCGAAGTCCTTGTGCAATATTGCACTCAAACAATTCGATGATCTAATGGTCATCATGGTACCATATCCAATGGTTAAGATTTACTTGGAGGCCGACATTTGCATGGTAGCTGAGGTTCCAACCTTTTCTCCTTGAAACATATCTTACAAGATCCAACGTCTGTCGTCTATCGAGATCATTCTTCGATGAATCAACGACTCCTATGGACTCAGAGCTTCTCCCATTAGAGTTATAATGAAACCTCACACTCAAACACTCTGATGGCCTTGACATCCAATCAACAATCCATATTCTCTCCCACAATCGCTCGAATAGATCAATGATTGTCATTGACTGGCAATCTCCTTCACATCAGACTCCATGTCACCTTGCATGCTTCGACCAATGGTCCAGATTTGTTTGTTATGTCAAACCAATGGTTGCGATGTCCTTCGACTCAAACATGGAGTTTTCTTCATGGTATTATTCTGATTTGGGACTTAGCCATTTCAGGGCTTTGGCACTTCTCTGATCTTCTTCCTCTTGCCTTCATTCTCAAGATAGACACACAAAGCTCTATCAAGAATTCATCATCACATAGGTTATCTTTGCGCACATAGGCTCATCATTGCTCGGGGAAATTCTTCCTCTGTCTAGATGGTCTGATTCTCTAGGTCTCCCCCTATCAGATCTCATTCCTCGATTTCTTCAAGGTTGTTTCGTTCCTCTTGCCTTTATTTACATAGGGAATACATAATTTGCAGAAACATTCATAGTCCTCCTCTTATCATTGACAACATCAGTGTGCCCTTGCCTGTGATGTCAATGACATGCATGGCTGTCATAGTCATGTCTACCTTTGACATCAATAACAACACACTTTTCAACAAGCTAGACCAGTCTCTTTCAATTATTCTCCAATGAATGCAAATGAGGAGGAATCCTCCTTATATAGACAAGGTGCCTCAATAAATAATCGATGAATACCATGTGTTGGTACACAACCATGAGCCAGTATAATGTGCTCTAGCAAAACCATGGGAAAACACGATGAGTGGCAATAAAATTATCAACAAAAGCCTCCATAGTACGAGTACTCTCCATAAATATCTCAACCATCAACAAGAAGTCACACATGTGGTCCATAAGAGCTCATGAACAAGTGTACACTCCCTAACAATGCACTAATAATATCCAAGCATCATGTGCATGGTCAATAGGAGGTATAGGAATAAGAGTACCCCCTCAAAAAACTCAATGAAGCAAGGAATCATAAATCTCAAGGTGAAGTGCACCCCTAAAAGGGTGATGTCATGTAGCATGTGAAGCACTCCAACAATAAATGGGACATGTGGCATCATAATCAAGGAACTCTATCAACAAGTGGTCACAAGGAATCATAACCAACTCATATAAGCTCATAACAACCTGTAACCGCCTCATAACTTAATCCAACAACCTCAATAACCCAACACACGTGGACAACAAGGCCCAATAAGCCTTGTCCAAGAAGGAAAGTATGTCATCAAGGAGTGGTTCATGTGGTGCATGATGATGATGTGGATTCCATGTCATCGTCTAATGCACTGTCACAGATCCCAAAGCAGTGACATGTATCCAAAGAAAAATGGCATGGATATCAATGTGGATAGATCTAATTATACATAGGTACATGGATCCTAAAGCAACATCACAGATCCTAATGCAATGTCTTGGAGCCCAAGGCGAGTACATGAACCTCGAGGCATGGTACATGAATCCCAAAGCATAGATGCCACCCACGATGCATGCACACAGATCCCTATGCAAGGCGCCCACTTATAGTGGTTCGTATAACCCCTTTACAATTCATGGGTGATGCACACATAGTGATTTCTTCTAGCAACAACATAACACAAGTTAATTTTAAAACTGGCCTAATATTTACCATGGGGGAACAACCTTAACCCTTATACACGTGACAAATCCTAAGACAAGAGGTATTTCATTTATCACTAAGTTAAATGTAGGTGATAATGATGGATAAATTATGGAAGGGGAAGGGAAACTTCGTGTATTGATCCTCAAAATCATGTAAGATGATGTATAGGTCTTTAATATTGTTTGACTAGCTTTCAAGAGTTAGGTATATTCAAACCTTTAAGAGGGAGCTTTAGCTTCAAGTTACCATTTCCTCAACAATGTTTCTTACTACCCCTTTCTTTGCCTTTTTCTTCCTTGTTTACTTACTTTCTTTCATTTATCAAGTCCCTTTTTCTCTAGATATGCATTATTAAGCATGGGACTAGGGGCATTGGCCTCATAGTGAGGTGGCATAACTCATGATCATTTTTGGCTTTTATCTTTTTTATTTGCTCTTCATCTCTAACTTTTTTGGCTTATTTAACTTAGGCTTTCTTAGCTAGGCCTTAATGAATGACATATGAGGAATCAAGTGTGAACGGGAATAAATTTATATGAATGAGATGGAAATAAATAGGGAAGATGTAAAGTGTTATGTATGGTTGGGATATGGAACACGCTACATTAACCTGATCGCTAGTAGTACAAACTGACTCAAGTCTTGACGACACTTCTAAAGGATAACTAAGTCCCCCATAGTATGACAAGACAAATAATAATTTTATTAATGTTGTGAAGTGTTATTAGATCACACTTAGTGTTTACCAAGTTCACATTCAACTTAGAATTTAAAGCACCATGTTTAAGTATCAAACTCATACATGAGAGCATATCACAACATGTGAAGTAAAGCAAACTAAACCAAGGTACCATAACCATGTGCAATGAAAACATAGTGCACCGAGTCCATATGCATGTGTCATCAGACGTGTATGAGAGAAGAGTTGATATGTCGTGGTTTAATATTTGATGAGGAGAGAAGCAAGACCATCATATGTTTGAAGGGGAAAACTGAAATAGTAAGTATGAGTCTGGAGAACATGATCGTGAGGGCTCATGTAAGCAGTGACATCATGCCCCTTTGAGAGGGTGCCTTTATAAGTAGTTACCCTTGAGGAGGAAACACTGCCCATTCACTGATATGCTATAGGGAGCATTCAAGTCAAACAAACTTTGAGGGAATTTTAATTAAAAATACAAGTTCACATGTGCATGCTCCAACATGATGTATGATTGTAAGTGAAGGAAAATTAATACTCCTAGTAATGCAAACAAGAGAATTTGATGCAAAATGGATTGTGTGTGGTTGTGGGATGAGGTGGCCAATGTTTAACAAAGTATCCACATAGAGTTTTAGTCAAACAAGAGTGTGGGTAACGTTGTGGGGTATACTAACGATTCCAACAACCAATAGTGGGTTTTATAATGTGGTGTACACAACTATCCTTTAATTAAATCTACCCAATAATCTAACAAATCATCCATTCATCACAAAGTAATACATTGGATGATCTAATGCATCTGTATAAGTATTTAATAAGGCAACCAATTTGATCTTACCCACATAAAACATTTATGGGACACACAATTTACCATAGAAACCCAAACACAAAAACCAACATTTGGTGGGGATTTTATTATTGCTCAGGAAATGGTTACAATGGTGAGCAATGCACTCTCAATTGAGATTATGATGCATTCTTATTCACTAGCACATTTTTTGCAAATTGTCTGGCTCGTGGACAACCTTGTGCTCATGCGTGGACATGCTCAATATCTCATGCGTGGACATGCTCAATATCTCATGCATGGACATGCTCAATATCTCCTTCGTCCTTCAATCTTCAAGCATGTTTCTCACTCCAAACTCTCATTTCTTTGATATGGAGTCTTTTCTTGATTTCCTCTTCATCTCTCCTCTCTTGAATCCCCTTCTTTTCCACAACCTTCATATTTACTGCATTGCCTTGGAAGGACAAGCATCCTAATGGTTTATTTTCATGTTCCAATGGCGAGTACATGAACCTCGAGGCATGGTACATGAATCCCAAAGAACAAATGCCACCCATGATGCATGTACATGGATCCCTATGCAAGGCACCCACTTATAGTGGTTGGTCTAACCCCTTTACAAGTCATTGGGTGATGCACACATAATGATTTATTCTAGCAACAACATAACACAAGTTAATTGTAAAACTGGCCTAAGATTTACCACGGGGGAACAACCTTAACCCTTATACACGTGACAAATCCTAAGACAAGAGGTATTTCATTTATCACTAAGTTAAGCGCAGGTGGTAATGATGGATAAATTATGGAAGGGGAAGGGAAACTTCATCTATTGACCCTCAAAGTCATGTAGGATGGTGTATAGGTCTTTAATCTTATTTGACTAGCTTTCAAGAGTTAGGAATATTCAAGCCTTTAAGAGGGAGCTTTAGCTTCGAGTTACCATTTCCTCGACAATGTTTCTTACTACCCCTTTCTTTGCCTTTTTATTTCTTGTTTACTTACTTTCTTTTGTTTATCAAGTCCCTTTTTCTCTAGACATGCATTGTTAAGCATGGGACTAGGGGCATTGGCCTCATGGTGAGGTGGCATAGCTCATGATCATTTTTGGTTTTTAACTTTTTTATTTGCTCTTCATCTCTAGCTTTTTTGGCTTATTTAACTTAGGCTTTCTTATCTAGACCTTAATGAATGACAAATGAGGAATAAATTTATATGAATGAGATGGAAATAAACAGGGAAGATGGAAAGTGTTATGTATGGTTGAGATATGGAACACACTACATTAACATGATCACTAGTAGTACAAACTGACTCAAGTCTTGACGACACTTCTAAAGGATAACTACGTCCCCCATTGTATGAAAAGACACATAATAAAGTTGTTAATGTTGTGAAGTGTTATTAGATCACACTTTAATGTTTACCAAGTTCACAATCAACTTAGAATTTATAACACCATGTCTGAGTATCAAACTCATACATGAGAGCATATCACAACAAGTGAAGTAAATCAAACTAAACAAAGGTACCATAACCGTGTGCAATGAAAACATAGTGTACCAAGTGCATATGCATGTGTCATATGAGGTGTATGAGAGAAGAGATGATATGCCATGGTTGAATATTTGATGAGGAGTGAGGCAAGACCATCATATATCTGAAGGGGAAAACTAAAAGAGTAAGTTTGAGTCTGGAGAACATGATCACGAGGGCTCATGTAAGCAGTGACATCATGCCCCTTTGAGAGAGTGCCTTTATAAGTAGTTACCCTCTAGGGGGCAACAATGCCCATCCAATATGCTATAGGGAGCATTCAAGTCAAACAGACTTGGAGGGCATTTTAATTAAAAATACAAGTTCACATGTGCATGATCCAACATGATGTATGATTGTAAGTGAAGGAAAATTAATACTCCTAGTAATGCAAACAAGGGAATATGATGCAAAATGGATAGTGTGTGGTTGTGGGATGAGGTGGCCAATGTTTAACAAAGTATCCACATAGAGTTATAGTCAAACAAGAGTGTGGGTAACGTTGCCGAGTATACTAACGATTCCAACAACTAGTAATGGGTTGTATAATGTGGTGTACACAACCATCATTTAATTAAATTTGCCCAATAATCTAACAAATCATCCATTGAACACAAACTAATACGTTGGATGATCTAATGCATCTATACAAGTATTAAATAATGCAAACAATTTGATCTTAGCCACACCAAACATTTAATCAGACACACAATTTACCATAGAAACCCAAACACAAAAACCAACATTTGGTGGGGATTTTATTATTGCTCAAGAAATAGTTACAGTGGTGAGTTATGCACTCTCAATTGAGATTATGATGCATTCTTATTCACTGACACATTTTTCGCAAATTGCTTGGCTCGTGGACAACCTTGTGCTCATGCGTGGACATGCTCACTATCTCCTTCGTCTTTTGATCTTCAAGCATGTTTCTCACTCCAAACTCTCATTTCTTTGCTATGGACTCTCTTCTTGATTTCCTCTTCATCTCTCCTCCCTTGAATCCCCTTCTTTTCCACAACCTTCATATTTAATGCATTGCCTTGGAAGGCCAAGCATCCTAATGTTCTATTTTCATCTTCTAAGTCACAATAATGTTTTGGACTATTTACTTAACTTCGATAAAACCATTAAATACATAATTACAAAATTTATAAAAACGATTTAATTAAAATCCAATTCGGATCAACATACACACTTTCTTTTATTCATTTATTATGCTTCAATACTCAATTTACAAGTCACCCAAGTTGCAACTGCGTTTTTATCCCATACAACATATGATCTCATAAGCAATTCAATAAAAATAAATCTACATATCTACCAAACTTCCATACACATTGAAATGGCTTCCACCACACATATACTTTTTACCTTTTACATTAAATCTTATAACATTGTTTCAAATAAATACCTTTGAATATAAATCTCATCGCATTGCCTTGCGTTAATTATCCCATAGTTCCAATCTCTACAACATATATTTCTCGGGCACAAATATTTTTGGATCCCCTATTTTTATTTTTATGGAACCTTGAAACCCATTCACCAATATGCTATAGGGAGCATTCACGCCAAACAAACTTGGAGGGCATTTTAATTAAAAATACAAGTTCACATGTGCATGCTCCAATAGATCAATAAAATGTATGATTATAAGTGAAGGCAAATTGATACTCCCAATAACACAAACAAGGGAATCTGATGCAAAATGGATAGTGTGTGGCTGTGGGATGAGGTGGCCAATGTTGAACAAAGTATCCACATAGAGTTTTAGTCAAACGAGAGTGTGGATAACATTGTGGGGTATACTAACGATTCCAACAACCTATAATGGGTTGTATAATGTGGTGTACACAACTATCCTTTAATTAAATCTGCCCAATGATCTAACAAATCAACCATTGAACACAAACTAATACGTTGGATGATCTTATGCATATGTACAAGTATTCAATAATGTAACCAATTTGATCTTAGCCACACAAAACATTTAATCACACAGGGAACACACAATTTACCATAGAAACCCAAACACAAAAACCAACATTTGGTGGGGATTTTATTATTGCTCAAGAAATGGTTACAATGGTGAGCTATGCACTCTAAATTGAGATTATGATGCATTCTTATTCACTAGCACATTTTCACAAATTGCTTAGCTTATGGACAACCTTGTGTTCATGTGTGGAGAGGCTCAATATTTCTTTCATCCTTCGATCTTCAAGCATGTTTCTCACTCTGAAATCTCATTTCTTTGCTATGGACTCTCTTCTTCATTTCCTCTTCATCTCTCCTCCCTTGAACCCCCTTCTTTTCCACAACCTTCATATTTAATGAGCTGCCTTGAAAGGCCAAGCATCCCAATAATTTATTTTCATCTTCTAAAACAAAATATTTTTTGAGACTATTTACTCAACTTTGACAAAACAATTAAATGCTTATTACAAAATTTATAAAATGATTTAATTAGAATCCAATTCAAATCAACATACATATTTTCTTTTATTCATTTATTATATTTTAGTACTCAATCTACAAATCATCCAAATTGTAAGTACCTTTTTATCCCATACAATATACTATCTCATAAACAATTCAATAAAAATAAATCTACAACCTCTCTATACACATTGAATTGGCTTCCACCACTCAAATACTTTTTACCTTTTACAATAAATCTCATAACATTGCCCCACACAAATACCTCTTAGTATAAATCTCATAACATTTCCCCACACAAATACCTATTAATATAAATCTCATAGCATTGCCCTTCGTTAATTTTCCTATAGTTCCGATCTCTACAACATAGATTTCTTGGGCACAAATATTTTCGGATCCCCTATTTTTTGTTTTTATAGAACCTTCAAACCTCTAGCTAATACAATTGATGCCGTCGCTCCAAATTTCCCGCCAATGGAATGTGCTCCACGATAAGACATTCAACAATATTACCACTTGAATCTATTTGAACTCAAGGAAATCCATCAACAAATTGCTCTTAGCTTTAAATTTGCCACAGGCATCGCTTCTGTAATACCAGGTAGGTTTCTAATCAAAGCATTGCAATTTAGTTCAGCAACCTGCCCCCGCATTCACCTCTGGAAGTATTTGAGCATTTGATTTCAGTACCCAAAATTTGTATCTTTTATTTTTCTTATACTGTACAGTACTACCGTGATTTTGTACCTATGGTAGGAATTTCCTGGGTATTGCGCTGTATCATCTACTCAATTAATTACCAAAATTCTCACTATAATGTATATGACAAAAACCTAGATTTTTCTGAGAACTCGAGTGTCTAATGACAGCTAGTAAGGTTTAATTGATAATTATTCTCCCCTTCCTTATTCTGCATCTACTGAAGCTAGTTTGTAGACTTGCAAATTTTGAGGAGAAACAAAACGTAGACTTTGCTAGAGCATTGCTCTTTGGCCGCACCCCCTGTCTGAATTTCTCATTATTTGAATTTCAATCAAGTCACACTTTTGAGCACAACTTGGAACATATTACAACAGGGTTTCTTTTTGTCTTTATGTTGTTGTCTTGTCTTTTAGGGAAGCCGTGGCACTGTTGCCAAATGAAAAATCCATAGCATCGTTTCAGATTTACTAGAATGGAAGCATAGCAGTGCCTAAATAAGCCAATTCATGTTCTGTTAATGGTTTTCTATCCGGTTACTTTGGCTATTTGTGCCGACCGAAGTCTTGACTCCCATCGACTTTCTCTGGTCATTTGTGGACATTAATTTAATTTTGTTTCATTTCCATTTAACGTTACAGCTGCACCCACACTTTGCAGTTCCTCACTTTCAGTGTAGATAGAGAGTGGCTGTTGGTGTTCCAAAGAGGTGAGAAGGGATGCACCATTGAATAACGACCTTGAAATGATGTGCTGCATTGTTACTTTTGAGAGTTGGGGCATGCAGAATGAACGAACACTGCTCCTAGAAGAGAAGATTTTTGCTTCATTCTGTTGAGTTCTGGGCATGTTCGAGATTTGTGCCCCCAATCTGAACAACATGTTGTTGAAGAACAGGAAAGCATAAAATCGATTAGAGAACAAAGACACGCTGCAATTAAAAAATTCCTAATGAGAAATATGGGTACTCAATAGACCAATCATGAAGGCTTTTGCACCTTCTCTCCAAGTTGCCTCCGCTAACTCATTCCATTGAACAAGTTTGTATTCTTCCCTTAGTTACTTTGTTGGTTGATCTGTCTAAACTAGCTCACAACAGTCTCCTGTTATTGATAATGTCTTACACTAGCTTAACTTTGAAAGTGTTATTAGCTTTGTTACTGGATCCTTTCCCCATCCCCCTTTTATATTTCCTTTTACATATTGGGTTGATATCCTTCTTAGATACATATTGGATYCTTCATGGGTCTGCATCCAAAAGGTTTACAACATGTATCTGTACAATATCTRTTCCAGATACGTATGGGATGGATTTCCATATTGTGTCCAAAAGGGTTCCCCTCCATGGGTCTGCACCTAAGTTGCATGGATACAGATATGGTATTTGGATCGGATATGGCAAATTTCTGGAAAATCAGGATACCATATGGTTAGGATACGATAAATACAGACATACATATTACTTACGTACATATGCAATAAAACCATAAGCCAAAAGTATCAGAACACTATTCATGAATTTCAAAATTGAAAATAAAGCTAGGAAGAGAGCTATCATCAAGGGAGGCCCAAGTCCTCTATTCATAACTTGATTTTT
>ML810499.1:217206-228313 GCA_009831015.1 Picea engelmannii | reverse complement strand
GAGAAGAATACAAGAATAGAAACAAGAGGCACTATGTCCATACAATTGAAGATGAAGAGCCACCCACAAAGATGATAAAAGAACAAATTGAAGACTATGTCTTAATCTCTACCCTCTCAGGATCAGTGTCACCTGGTGAGGACACTTGGCTCATAGACAGTGGTGCTTCCAAGAACATGAAAGGTCAAATAGACATTCTCTCTTGCCTCACAGAAAATAAGTTTCCCCATAAAGTTATACTTGGAGATGATTATCAATACCCTATCAAAGGAGTAGGAGAATCAAATTACAAACTTGATTCAGGGACCCCTATGAAGATGAAGGATGTAATATATGTATCAAGTTTAACAAATAAATTACTTTCTATATCAGCTTTAGAGAAGAAATGATTCAGAGTTGCTTTCATAGATGGAGAAGTTCTCATGTGTCCCAAAGAAAAACCATGGAATAAGCAATTGTTATTGGAAAAGAAGAAGGTGGCTTGTATAAGCTAAAGGGTCACTCAGAAGCAGCCTTGACCCATTCCATTGAGAATCCATGTGAAATTTGGCATAGAATACTAGCTCACATCAACTATAAGGCATTACCATATGTAAGCAAGGCAGTCACAGGTCTACCAGAATTCAAGGTTGACCAATGGATGTGCACAAGGAAATAACATCAAGAACCCTTTCCCGAAGAGAGACAGTAAAGCAGGAGTCCTAGAGCTCACTCACTCATATGTATGTGGCCCAATTCCATCAACGTCCATTAGTGGGTATGTATACTATGTGTCTTTTATTGATGACTATTCTTGCAAAACCTGGGTTTACTTTTTGAAATCAAAAGATGAAGTGTTCAGTAAATTCAAGGAATTCAAAGCCTTGATAGAGAATCTCTCTGAAATAAAGATCAATGTACTCAAGTCTGATAATTGAGGAGAATACACATCAAAAGTGTAAGTTTTAAATCTGTGAAGTAAAGAAATGCATACAGATTCTTAAGCAAAACAAAAATTAATCAATGGCTCATACACAGTACACAGAGATTTACGCTGGAAACCCTTAACCGGGAGAAACCAACCTTCCTTGGTGTCGCACCTTTCAACTCTTCATTGTATTAATTTCACCATTCACCATACAATATATACAATATTTTAGGTATTTCGTAGCTACCAAAACCCTAATCCCTTAATCCGGGATTAATTTAGAAAACCGCTAAAATAGAAAAATCCACTAAAATCGTCAGACGCAGTTGTCAAATATGACGCGCCCACACACACACACATGCAAAGAATATAACACATACCCAACATTATCCCACTTGTTTTTTTCTTTTTATACAGAGGTTCATAGATTACATAGTCAACAATCCAGGGCAACAATTCCCATTGTTACTCTACACTAGGAGAACTTCTCTATGCTCACAGACTTTGTCAATGAATCTGCAACATTCTTCAAAGTGTCAACCTTTTCTAGTAGCACCTTCTTTTCTTCAACCATGTCTCTCACAAAGTGATACTGAACATCAATATGCTTTGTCTTCGAATGATAACCATGTTTCTTTTCCAGGAAGATTGCACTTTGACTGTCACACTCTAATCTCACTACTTTTTGTACCAACCCAATACCTGAACACAATCTCTGTAACCATACTGCTTCCTTGCTTGCATGAGTGGCTGCTATGTATTCATCTTCTATAGTTGAGAGGGCCACTACAACCTGTCTTTTTCTCATCCAAATGATTTCTCCTCCAAATAGGTTAAACACATACCCACTTGTGGATATTTTGTGATCTAGATCTCCAGCCCAGTTTGCATCAACAAACCCATGTATGTCCATCACTCTGTCCAATCCTGGTCTTCCTTGGTATCACAATCCATAATTGGTAGTGCCATGAAAATACCTAAAGACTCTCTTTACTGTTGTCCAATGCTCCTTCCCTGGTTTTGACATATCCTGTTCAAAACTCCCATTACATGTGCAATGTCCAGTCTAGTACATACCATTGCATACATCAAACTACCAATTGCACTGGCATATGGAACATAGGACATGTCCTATTCTTCTTCCTATGTCTTGGGACATTGATCTGTAGATAACTTTACACATATAGAAATATGAACCTTGACCGGTTTACTTCTAGGCATATTAAACCTCTACAATATCGTCTCAACATATTTTCTCTGATTCAATCGGAGTTTCTTGTTTGCACGATCTCTTTTAATCTCCATTCCCAGAATGAAGTTAGCAACAACAAGATCCTTCATGTCAAATTTGGAGGATAGTTGTGATTTCACCTCCTTGATAACATCCATGTTATTTCCTACCAGGAACATGTCATCAACATACAACACTACATAAATGAAGTGATTATCAACCTGCTTGGAATATACACAATGACCAACCTTGCTTCTGACAAATCCCAATCCAAGGATGTATGTGTCAAACTTTTGGTACCACATCCTAGGTGATTGATTCAGACCATATAGTGACTTCTTTAGCTTATAGACCAGCTATTTCTTTCCATTCACTACAAAGCCTTATGGCTGCTTCATGTAGATTTATTATTCCAGATCCCCATGTAGGAATGTTGTCTTCACATCCATTTGTTCCACTTCAAGATCAAAAGAAGCAGTAATAGATAAAAGAAATCTAATAGAAGTTAACTTGGTGACATGAGAAAAAATATCACCAAATTCAATTCCCTCTACCTGGGAATAACCTTTTTCTACTAACCGAGCTTTGTATTTATCCTCTTTTCCTTCTACATTACAATTCTTCTTAAACAACCATTTTCTACTAACAAATTTTCTTCCAGCTGGCAACTCAACTATATCCCATGCCTCATTCTTATCCAAGGCATCCATTTCTTCAACCATGGAATTCTTCCATAGTTTACTATCCTCTGAATTCACTGCTTCCCTGACAATTCTGGGATCATAATCAGTAATAGATAAAACAAAATTAGAATGAAAATCAGGTGGACTATACTTTTCCGGTTTCCTTCTTTCCCTCACTGATCTCCTCAATACTGGGGTATGAGGTTCTTCTTCTTTTGCTTCATCTTCTTCAGATGATTTAGATTTTGCATCATCCAACTCAAACTCTAGTTTCGTGGGTTCTTCTTTCCTTGGTAGGAATTCTTGTTTGGAAGCATCTTTTACCTCTCTAAAAACAACATCCTGACTGTAAATAGTCTTCTTAGTTTCTAGGTTCCAAAGATTATAACCTTTCACACCATCTTTATAACCCATAAAGATACACTTTTCATCTTTATTATCCATCTTACTCCTATTTTCCTTTGGAACATGTACATAAGCATCACAACCAAACACTCTGAGATGTTCAAGAGAGGGTTTGTTACCAGTCCATACCTCGTGTGGAGTTCTATCATCCAGCGCTGATGAGGGTGATCGATTGACTAGGTAACATGTTGTACCCACTGCCTCTGCCCATAATTCATGTCCTAACTCGACACCACTAAGCATGCTCCTTGCTTTTTCCATCAGTGTCATGTTAATCCTTTCTGCAACTTCATTCTGCTGAGGTGTGTATGGAGTAGTCTTATGCCTTGCTATACCACACTTCTTACATAATTCTTTGAATTCATTTCCATAGAATTATCCACCATTATCTGTCATCAATACCTTTATTTTCTTCTTTGTCTAATTTTCTACCAAAGCCTTAAACTCTTTAAATTTATCAAATACCTCAGATTTCTTTCTAAGAAAATAAATCCATGTATTCCTTGAGAAATCATCTATGAATGAAACATAATACACAGATTTACCTAGTGATGGAACATGCACAGGTCCAAACACATCACTGTGTATCAACTCTAAGATCCCCTTTGTTCTTGTAGCACCAGATGAGAATCTTACTCGATTTTGTTTACCATATATGCAATGTTCACAGAAATAAAAATCCAGAGTGAAATTATACATACCTTCAACCATACCTTTACCATGTAGTGTTCGAAGGCCCTTTTCGCCAATATGCCCCAGTCTTTGATGCCACAACATGGTCTTCTTTTCAGGGACAATATTGGTATTGTCTTCTTTATTTCTCTTCTCAGGAACAACATAATTATTACACCCATTAGTATAAGTGCTTCCCAACAACTTGTACATAGTTCTACACCGAACTCCCCTCATCAACACCATTTCTCCTCGTACCATCTTGCAAGTTCCCTTTCCCAATACAGTATCCACTCCTGCATCATCCAACTTGCTTACATATATTAGGCTCCTGGCTAGTTTTGGAATGTGCAGAACCCCAGGGAGAGTTCTAATCCTTCCATATTTTAGCAACAACTTAACCCTTCCACGTCCCATGATTTTGGTTGTCAAGTCATCTCCTAGGAATACATCACCACCATCATATTGTTCATATTCACATAACCACTCCCTGTGAGGAGTCATATGATATGAAGCACCTGAGTCGATTAACCATACACCACAGTCTTCATGTGTACTTGTAGATGCTAGGTAAACATCACCTCCTTCTTCAGTGGAGGTTTTTTCCTCTGTGGAAAATGTATTATCAGATCCCTTTGGTTTATCAACCTTCTTATACTTGCAATATTTCTTATAATGCCCTATTTTACCACACTTCCAACATTTCCTCAAAGATTTTCCTGGAGACTTAGATCTACCTTTAGATTTAGATCTCCCCCTTGAAGACTTACCTGGATTCTTGTCTTAGGTACGACCTCTAGAGAATCTATGCTCTAACTATCCATGATTTTCCGCCTCATCTCTTCAGATAACAAGGATGCAAATACATCCTCATACTTCAATGTATATTGAGTGGTACTACCAATTGCTACAACCAGATTATCCCAAGAGTCTGGAAAAGAACATAACAAAGTAATACACTTATCTTCTTCTGCAATCATAATATTAACAGATACCAGTTGACTTACCAGAGTATTAAAGGAATTTAGATGTTCTGTCACAAAATATCCATGTTCCATCCTAAGATGATACAACTTCTTTCAAAGAAACAACTTGTTTACCAGGGAATTTAACTGATACAAATTCCCTAACTTATCCCATAGTTCCTTGGTCGTATATTCTCTTGAGACATTCAACAACACCAAATCTACCAGGCAAAGTCGAATATTACTCCTTGCTCTTCTATCCAACTTCTCCCAATCTTCCTTCGACATACCAGTAGGTGGTGTACTAGTAGTTTGTGTACTAGTAGGTTGTGTAAAGTTGATTCTAACCTTTACTTCAAGGTTATGAATGATGAGCCTCTTATATTGTTGTTGTATGTGGATGACTTATTCTTAACTGGAGAAGAAAATATCCTCACTGATTGTAAGAAGAAGCTCGCTGCAGAATTTGAGATGAAATACCTTGGTCTAATGCACTATTTCTTAGGTCTTGAAGTCTGGTAGAGCCCAAAGAAGATCTTCCTTAACCAAGGGAAGTATGCAGTTGAAATATTGAAGAGATTTGATATGTTGGAGTGTAAATCCATGAATACACCCATGGAAACAAAGTTGAAGCTCATGGCTGACACTTCGTCAAAATTGATTGATGCTACGCTGTATAGACAAATCATTGGTTTGTTGATATATCTGATGAACACCAGGACAAATATATGTTTTGTTGTGAACACCTTGAGTCAATTTCTGGTAGAGCCCAGATATGCTCACCTGGTTGCTACAAAACATGTGATGAGGTACCTTAAGGGTACATTAGATTGTGGTCTCAGTTATAATGGAGATAGTGACTTCAGACTGAGTGGTTATACCGATTCAGATTGGGCTGAAAGTGTCTCTGACAGAAAGAGCACTTCGGGATGTTGTTTCAATCTGGGGTTAGCCATGATCTCATGGAAGAGTAAGAAGCAATCAAGCATTGATCTCAACATGGCAGAAGCAGAATACATCGTTGCATGTTCCTCTAGTTGTGAATCCATATGGCTTCAGAAGTTGTTGACAGATCTATTCGATCTGGAGATGGAAGCAACCTTGATCCTATGTGATAACCAGAGTTGCATAAATATGAAAGGGAACCATCTGTTCCATGACAAGTCAAAACACATAGAGATCTGATATCATTACATCCGTGATATGGTGCAGAGAGGAGCCATAAAGCTCCAGTATGTTAGCATGGATGAACAGGTTGTTGATGTGTTGACCAAGTGTCTATCTCATGTAAATTTTGAGAACTTTCGAGATAAGCTTGGTCTAGTCCAAAAGGACCTCCCTCGAAAGGGGGAGTAGTTGTGATGCCAGTCTAGTGTTGTAGATTTCCAGCTTCGTGTTGATGTTGTTGTGATGCCATCCTAGTGCCGAAGATTTCCAGCTTCGTCTTGATGTTTTTGGAATGCCAGCCTAGTGCTGAAGATTTCTAGCTTCGTACTAATGTTTTTGTGATGCCAGCCTTGTGTTGATTTTGTTGTGATGCCAACCTCGTGCTGATGTTGATGAGATGCCAAATTCGTGTTGAATATTTCCATCCTAGTGTTGATGTTGATGATGCTCCAACCTTTGTGTTGTGATGTTGGTGTTGTTGATAATGCTCCAGCCTTCATGTTGTGATGTTTTTGTTGATGATGCTCCAACCTTTGTGTTGTGATATTGTTTTTGTTGGTGTTGTATCAACCTTGTAATGTTATTAATGATGATGTATTAGTGTTATACTAATCCATCTTGATGTAGATGATGATGATGCCATTCCATCTCCCTGTTGTGGATGATGATATTGATGATGTAAAAAACTTCCGAAGATTTATAGATATGCCAGTCAGTGTTCCAGATGTTGTTGATTTTGCTGCCCTCTCTCTCTCTCCTTATGATGTTGTAGAATACCCTTCTTGTTAAGGGGGAGTGTTGAAATATTGTAACTGCAAAGAGTATTCTATTTATTATTGAGTTATTATTCATTAGATCAAACCCCTTTTGTGGATTGATCATGTTGGGCATTGTAATTGACCAAATTCTCTTTTGCGTATTGGTCAAACCCTAAATATATTATGCAATTTGAGAAGTAGGCCCCCAGGCCATTTAATGTGGTTTTAACCACTCAGAAGAAAAATCATCCCTGCCCAGTGAAGAGACACCTTTCCAGCACCTGCCATTTTGTATAAATAAAGGAAGCCAACACCTCATTTGATCACTCACTCAACTCACTCATCCAGTGCACAAGTTTAAAGAAAGCTGCAGTTGCTAGTTGTCGGAAGAAGGAAGAGAGAGAGGCGCATTGCTCAATGTTGGATATTCTCTAGTGTTTTCTTTATTCTCTTGGCATTATATTGTCTATCTACATTAAGTAATTTTTTGTTGGGTTTTCTCCCCCATGAGGGTTTCCCAGGACAAATGTTGTGTATCTTTTTATTGTGTTTTTCTCAGTGATCCCATATATGTTATAGTTATCTAGTAAATTGAAAAGAAACCTAATAATAGCTTAAACCTTAACACATTTTGGCACAGATTATTGGTACAGGTTATTACAAGTTGTTTGGTGCAGGTTGATTGGTACAGGTTTACAACAGTATATCTCACAGTGATAGTGTGACAGTGGTTCCATCATTCTACTTATATTTCAGGGTGGTTGGATGGCGCAAGGACATGTGGTTGTAGCTGGAGAACATAGGGGATTGTAGCCTCCTTCTGGTTATAGCCAGAGAATTGGGGAGTTGGAACTTCCCTCAGGTTGTAGCTTGAAAAACTAGGGGGTTGGAGCCTCCTTCCAGTTGCAGCTGGAAAACAAAGGAAGTTGGTGCTTCCAATGAACGTAATTCTTAAATACATAGAAGAAAAAACATTATGTGGTTTTCTCTCGCTTTGTGTTTCCACGCAAAAACATTGGTGTACTGTGTATGTGTATGATTGCTCATTTTTCCATTGTTTATTTACTCTGCAACTATTGGATGATAATGCTACATTGATATAACACTTGCATTTTTTGGTCAAAAAAGATTAAATTTCTCTATTACTGATTCACTCCCCCTCTCAGTAATCCAACAGTAATATGGCCAACATTTCATTTTCATGTATAGGTTTGAGTAAGTTCTTTCCTTAAAGATGGTCTCTTTCAGAGGCAAGGGGCCTTCCTTCTTTCATTAAAACCGCACCAATGTCATGCCCTGAGGCATCACACATAGACTAGGATGGGAGTTGTACACATAGACTCCTTAAGTTTTTCAAAATCTTTGGTTGCTTCTTGAGTCCAAGAAAATGCCTCCTTTTTTAATAACATTGTTAAGGGTGTTGTTATTTGACCATAATTCTTGACAAACTTGTGGTAAAAGCTATCAATCCTAAGAATCCTCTAAGATTCTTGAAGGTTTTGGAAATTGGTCATTTTACCATAGCTTTAATTTTGTTAGGGTCCACTTTGACACCTTCATGAGATGCAATATAACCCAAATATTCCACTTCTTGAACCCCAAAGGTACACTTGGAGGGATTTGCATATAGTTTTTTATATTCCAATAGTTTTAAGACCCTACCAACATGTTGTACATGCTCTTCCCAAGATTTGTTGTATATTAGTATGTCATCAAAAAATACTAACACAAATTTTCTAAAGGTTTGAAAATAGAATTCATCAAGTTTTAAAATGTTGAAGGTGCATTAGTGAGGACAAATGGAATCACTAGAAACTCATAATGACCTTCATGTATTCTAAATGTTGTTTAGGGGGGTGTCTTCTTGCCTCATTCTGATTTGATGATATCCAAAATGAAGATCCAACTTGGTAAAGAAAATTGGTCCTTGTAATTCATCTAGTAATCTATCAATGACAGGAATAGGACACTTATGTTTAATATTCATTTTGTTGAGCTCTCTATAATATAGACACATATAACATGAACCTTCCCTTTTTGAACCATCACCACTGGTGAAGAGAAATCACTTTGGTTAGGTTAAATGATGGCAACCTCTAACATTTCTTGAACTATACGCTCAATCTCACTCTTTTATACATATGGGTACTTGTAAGTCCTAACGTTAGGTGGAACACTTCTTGATTGCAAATGAATAACATGGTCATGATATCGAAAAAGTGGAAGATCCTTAGGCATCTTTCTAAATACCTAGGAATTATTGTCGATAATTTTTAAAGATCCACTAGAGCAGAGGGTCTAGATGTTTTAAAATATAGTAAGCATAATTGTGCAATTACACCATGGTGTCCCTTTTTTAGTAATGTTTTCATGTTGTTAGCGTTATCATTTTTTAGTGTTTTCCTTTGATACATCTAAGTTCAATTTCTTTTCCTTCTAAGGATAATCTCATGAAAGCTCCTAAAAATTAAAATTCATTGATCCCAATTATTATAACCATTGGACCCCTCATACAACATCAACACCACCAATTTGGATTGCAATCATGAGACTATCCAATAAATAATATACTAAAGTGAACTAATACTATGGAACTTCCCTGAACAATTTATGGTACCTCCATATACAATCATTACTTGAAACTATGGTGTTGGAAATATAAAGAAATTGAGAAGTTTCACTAATTTGCAACTAATGAAGTTATGGGTACTACTAGAATTAATCAACACTATTATTTTTATTTTCTTTTTGACATATCCTTCTATCTTGAGGACTTGTGAAGTATTGATGTCAGCGAATGCATAAAAAGATATGGTTGGAGTAGTATCTTCTAGTTCTAGATCTTGTGATGGTTCCAATTCTTAATCTTATTCCTCTTCACAGCACATGGAGAATAATTTATTCTCCTTGCATTTGTGCCCCTTATTGTACTTGTTGTCACAATTGAAACATAGTCCATATCAGTGCTTTGTTTTGCCAGCTAAAAGCCTCTAGACATATCACCTTCTTGACCATGTATCTTCCATTTTCCCCATATTTTCCATCTATTCTAGCTTAATAAAGACCTTTCAAGGCATATTTAGGTAAAACTTTATTTTATTTTTAAATGTCCAAAATCAACATTTTGAAATAGTTAAAATTGGATTTTATCAGTTTTATTTACCAGAAAAATTCAATTCTTGTAATTTCTCTGTCATCGAGATATGTGCAAGTCGAGATAGAAGAAATGAAGACTTAGTTTTTCTTTACCTTCATGGCATGGATCGTGTCCACCTGGATGTGCGAAATCGAGCCAGAAATGTGCCAGTCAACGCACGGTCAACTTGGGTACCAGACATCAGTTTTTACAACAGGAAAATCAGGTAGAAATCTTCAAACGCGATTTATGGAATGGTGAGGAAGAATTTGGAAATTTTGGGACATGGGTTTTGTGTAGAAAATGCCCAGTTAAGCTATTAGTGGGATGATTTTTCAGAAAATGTGTGATTTGGGAGATTTTGAGGTTTTTCTAAATATGTAAAACCCATATTTTATGTGCGACCGAGATTCAAATTGCCCATCAAATCATGGATGAAATCACTCATTTTGAGCTCGATCCAGCTGAAATGGAAATTTGTTTATTGAGTCATCAATCTTTGGGATATATTTGAGCCTAAGTGGTTATGTTTCATTTTGTATAAATGCCCAAGAGCTAGACTGTAATGGGAAGGATTTCATAATTCATAATGAGGGATTGATTATTGTTCTTGATACAGACATTCTTAAGTGTTGTACATGTTTCCATTATTAATACAAAGTGGCTTTGAAGTTCTTTAGTCAATAGTTTCAATTGTGTGTGCAAGCCAAGGCTTGGAGGGCCCCCAAACCAAGGCATGCACACTCATTTTTCATATGTATATAACTTTGTTTTATTGTACATCCCTCATATATCTTTTTTCTTTCTTTAATTTATGTTATATATGTATATCAGTCCTATGCTTATATTGCAACAAGTATTTCTTTCAATTAGCAATTAGATTTGCTTTCAAATTTTAAGTTTAACAATGCTTGATTAGATAATAGATTGAGGAGCCTAATGGAGTATAGTTGCAAGTCCTCGAGCCACCTAAGGGAGTGAGCCAAAGACACTACAACTGATATTTCTACTAGTAGAGGCACTAATGCATGTTTAATCAACCATTTAGACTTGAATCAATTATGCTTTATTTCCTTAAACTAGTTTTCCATTCAAGTATGTGTACATAGAATTTCTTCCTTGATTAATAACCTGCATAAGTGAAAAGAGCATTGTTGTGTGGGCCTTTCTCAAGGCATATTTC
>ML810499.1:178571-198944 GCA_009831015.1 Picea engelmannii | reverse complement strand
CAGGATCTCAGTAGCATGAGAAGTTCAAGTACATGATTGTCTTTTATATTGCTTAAGTTTGCTTTGAGTGGTGTGTTTTTATTTCTATTGATTTCATTTATTTTCCTTATATTTAAAGGTGTTGTAAGAACCTCCCCCCACCCGCTTGATTAGTCATATATGTGCAAGACAAGGATTATCAACCAACAAGAAGAATACAATACTATTCAAGGATCTGTTGAGTAAAGGAGAATGCTACTCCAGGAAATCTCTCAAATCCCAACAACGACTGGGAACATCTCTACATCTCAGGAGGAGTTGCATCTCAAAAAGTGATAGAAGAGAAACAATTCCATGCATAACGTCAACAAGACCTAGAAGAGACCAAAGAGCCATGGAAAGAATTTTATGAAAAGAAGATAGAAGATCATGAGAATGAGGAATTTCTACCATGCCTGTCATTATACCCTTTATGCATTCAAAACCGATCCACAAACACTGGAAGATATGCATGGCATGGCAAAGGAGGACATACAAATCGGTGCTAATGAATAGGGAAACCAAAGACATCATGACTACATTAAACTTTGGTTTCATACAATCATCGGGTTGAAGCACCACTTCATTCTTCAACAGTTCTTGGCACCAAGTCAATCAAAGCAGTTGGTTCATCATATTTGGGTATCCCTCAAAGCATATATGTCAAACTTGAATATGAACATATTTGTAATATTGTTACACACATGGCTCCATTGAAAGTATTCTTACACTTTAAAAGGTTTTTCTTCTTTCAGTAGGGTAGGATATTATAGAAAAATAAAATAGTAAAAACAAAAATAAGTCAAGTTGTGAAAACTAGGTTACTGGCAGAACTGGACATGAGCTTTGCTTGAAAACCAGACAACTGGAAGGAAAAATTCTCATTAAAGTTTTGCATGTTGGTTCAATCTTGTATTATGGTTCTTCAAAATCACTTGTGTTTTTCTTGTGACGGATGATGTGAGATTCATTAACACCCACCTTCCGACAGATCTCGTCCCATTGACTCCAACACATCATCTGGAATTGAGATTAGAGATATTTATAAGTACCTTGGGACTTGCAAACATCAATGGAAAGCCTCCTCGTTGTCAACAATGGGAATTCATCAAGGTCTCTTGAGATCTTGCAGGTGACTCAACTCCAACACATCCATATGTTTCTGTCATGATGTATTTAGGTACCTTGACACTCATTTTCATCACTAGTGAGTTGTCTCGCATTGGTTAATGATTTACATTATTGGTCGGTAATCCAATGAATTCTTTCTATGTCTGACTTTAAGTAAATCCATTCACATGAATTGAATTATACCAATAAGGGTTATATGTGAAGACTGTGTTTTATGGTATCAACAACAACTTCCAATAGTCATTTTCTTGTTCTAAAGTTTACTAAACAACAATTTGCATTTCTTTTTCATATTTTGTAAATAGAAGGGAATTCAAACGAGTCAACTTGTTTCAAGAGAAGAAGATTTATGTTTTATGTTCATATAGCAGCTCTCTTTCACTAGACTTGACTCTTGTTCCAAATAGAAGCAACAGACCTTTCTTCGGTTTAGTAGAAGCACACATCTTCTTATTTTCTAATAATCAAATATTTATTCTAAGTAATGAAGACGTGTTCCATTCATGAGGTCAGTTCAGTAGTGTAGATTATTTCATAATGAACCAGAAGAAGTATTTGAAAATGTTTCTGATCCAAATAAAAAATAAAGGTCATTTGTTATGATCATTTATTTCAATAGAGAATGATTTCAATTGTACTTGTCAAACATAAAT
This sequence comes from Picea engelmannii, assembly GCA_009831015.1. Taxonomy (NCBI): domain Eukaryota; kingdom Viridiplantae; phylum Streptophyta; class Pinopsida; order Pinales; family Pinaceae; genus Picea; species Picea engelmannii. Next base: position 197,142 of record ML810499.1, on the reverse strand, counting down.
AAGTTAGCTTACAAGTCAACAATCAAAATATCATAAGAATACAATTGAAGACTCCCAATTGGCATCAACAAAGCATCATTGAAACACTAGCATCAACAACTAACAACTATTGAACAGTATTCAAGTTGAAAAAGACATATTTCTTCCCAATTCATGAATTAAAAAAAAAAGAGAAGAAAAGAACATTACAGAAAAAAGAAATTGCTTCAAGTACCAGCTTCCAAACTACAAAATTTCAAGGACTACGTCAGCATCAAATACTGAAGATTGAAGGAATGATATAATCAATGTTTGTTGTTTTAATTTGTTGATTTTAAATTGGAAATGGAATAAACTTTACATATGCCTTTTGCACCTTAACCTGTCTAGTTTACCGTCTCTTTTACCTATTCTATCACCGCTCTCCTATTATGTCATTATTTTATTCTACCTATCCTATCATACCATTATATCATTTATATCTTCTTTTCATCCATCTATATCACTATATTTAACATTCCTATCACATTTTTTATCCTACCACTATTCCTCTGTTATACTTATCATATCTAAATATCACCCAAACAACAAATACTAGTTTAAATCACCAATTCATTTTGTTTTTCTACCGTCTATTAATCCATCTATATTTCACCTTGACCATTATACAATACCATTAACATTTTCATAATACCCAATATGACCTTACAAAATCTGGAAACCTCTAGTGAGACAGAGTACTCTTTTTTTTCTCTGTTGATTCTTAAAACTCAAAATTTGGAAAACGGATATTAAGGATTTCTCTAGCATTGGGTAAACACAAGTATAAACATTCCGAATTATTAGATGACAACAATATAAGGATTTTATTGATGAAGAGAAATTTGGAAAATCCTTCCTTTATTGATAGAGAGAGTGAACTGTCAAGCACTAAATATTCCTTCGGCATACAAAATTGAGCAAAGACCGAATGGAAAGGTTTGGAATTGTTAATACTCGGGTTCGCTGCTAAAATGAAGTTTCTTCCTTTTCTCATGTGTGAAACAACTTTTGGAAAACAATATTAGAAATATCTTTCTTTGCACACAGCAAACGAGCACTACAATTGCTAAAGGCTTGGGCTCTAAGAGTCAACAGGTCACAATGAATTGAAAGGTCAGCATTCCTCTGTTGTCATACAACGAAATTGTGCAAAATATTACCAGGTGTCCGAATTTTAAAAACTGTTACTATTAGAAGTTTCCTCTATGGAAAAACGAGTTGTCCCCTCTTCAAATTTGCTTTCTAGGTTGTAAAACGAAATAGCAAAAAATTGATGTCAACACAAACAAACCTCCTATGGTGAAAAACAATAGCAGTAAATTTGTAGAAAGGGTTTAATTCAAAGGTTTTTCTATGCGCATGATTAAAAAATAAAAAATTTAAAACCAAAATCATGGAAAAAAATAGTAGCAAAATGCTTCACTAAATTCAGGATCAAAGATAAGGTTTTGTTGTCAAATGAACAAGTCTTCCACTGACATGTAAATCCTTCCTCCAGTGCAGGTAAAGATATAAGATTTGGGGTTTTTCAACGATCGATTTTTTTTTCTTTAAAGGATTTCAAATTTTCTTTTAGAATTTGATTAATGATAAATCCGAATTCAAAATTAGAGACGGAGCCTACATAAAAATAGAGAGAAATATAAATTCGAGCTTGAGGAAAAAGTCACATTAACATTATAAAGAATCTAAGACGGAGCTTGGAAACAAAGTATACATTGAGACAGTGAGAACCCTTAATTAAACTTGAAAACAAAACTTACATTAAATTGTGAGAAATCTTAGTTTAAAAACAGAGCATAGAAAAAGGAGGGTTTAATTAGAAGACAATGGCAGTACAATTTGAGCCAACTGAGGTGGACCTTGAAAATATTCATCCAGAGAGTAAAGTGAAAAAGACGAGGCAAATTAAAAATCTGAAGGAAATTAAAGACATATTGGTTTTAGAAAGACATAAAAACTGAGAATGCACTCTTGAAGGAAACTAGTGCTCAAATAAGGGATGGAAATGAACAGTTAAAAGAGGAACTCAACATATTAAAGGAAGCAAATCAGGAGCTTGTCCAAGGGAAAACTCAGACAGTGGGCTAGCTTTCAAAGAGGTACAAATTGAGGAAGCATGAGAAGCCAAAAGCAGAAAAAATAGAGGTAAAAGCTACAAGAAGACAACAAAAGAGCACTGGTAAGACCTCCACATCTAATGTCGATGTCTTGCTTAGAGCAGCAGGTGTCATATAGAAAATAGGAAGCAACAAAATTTTGTCAGATTTTGATTTGCATGAGGTCATGCAAAAGAATCGGTCTGGGGAAAATGTCAATACTTTGTTTTGCTAGCTAAAAGCCTCTAGACTTATCACCTTTTTGACCTTATATCTTCCCTTTTTTCCATATTTGTCATCGATTCTAGAATAACAAATACCATCAAGGCATATTTAGGTAAAACTTTATTTTATTTTTAATTGTCTAACATCAACATTTTGAAATGGTTAAATTCGGATTTTATCAGTTTTGTTTACCAGAAAAATTCAATTCTTGTAATTTCTCTATCATCAAGATATGTGCAAGTCGAGCTAGGAGAAATGAAGACTTGGGTTTTGTTCCTTATCTTCATGGCATGGATCATGTCCTCCTAGATGTGTGAAATTGAGCCAGAAACGTGTTAGTCAACGCACAGTCAACTTGGGTACCAGGCAACAATTTTTACAACAAAAAAATCAAGTGATCTTCAAACATGATCTCTAGATTGGTGAGGACAAATTTTCAAATTCTTGGACATGGGTTTTGTGTAGAACATACACAGTTAGGCAGCCCATGTCCCGATTTTCCAGAAAAGGTACAATTTGGGATATTTTGAGGTTTTTCTAAAGATGTAAAACCCATATTTTATGTGTGACCAGAATTCAAATTGTCTATCAAATCATGGAGGAAATCGCTCATTATGAGCTTGACCCAGCTGAAATGGAAAGTTGTTTGTTGGATCACCAATCTTTGGGAGATATTTGAGCCTAAGTAGTTTTGTTTCATTTTGTATAAATGCTCAAGAGATAGACTATAATGGGAAGGATTTCATAATTCATAATGAGGGATTGATTATTGTTCTTGATACAAAAATTCTTAAGTCTTGTACCTGTTTCCATTATTAATACAAAGTGGATTTGAATTTCTTCAGTCAATAGTTTCAATTGTGTGCAAACCAAGGCTCGAAGGGCCCCAAACCAAAGCATGCACATTGATTTTCCATATGTATATAACTTTGTTTTAATGTACATCCCTAATACCTCTTTTTTATTTTTTTTATTTATGTTATATATGTATATCAGTTCTCTGTTTATATTGCAGCAAGTATTTCTTTCAATTAGCAACTAGATTTTCCTTTCAAATTCCATGTTTAACATTGTTTGATTAGATAAAAGATTAAGAAGCCTAACGGAGTATTGTCGCAAGTCCTTGAGTCACCTAAGGGAGTGAGCCAAAGACACTACAACCGGAATTTCTACCAAGAGAGGCACTAATGCATGTTTAATCAACCATTTAGACTTAAATCAATTATGCTTCATTTCCTTAAACTAGTTTTCCATTCAAGTATGTGCACATAGAATTTCTTCCTTGATCAATAACCTACATAAGTGAAAAGAGCAATGTTGTATGGGCCTTTTTAAAGGCATATTTCACCTCACAACCTAATATTCTTCCTGTGTAAGCTTTTGTAGTCTAAATTGAGAAGATTAGTTACTTCCTCGTTGGATTGATTAATTAGAATTTTGCTTTACATTGCAATAGTTTAAGTAGAGATAGCATTTATTTTTGAAGGAATTATATTTAATTCAAGTCTTTTTATTTTGCATGTGTGTTAGAATCTTCTTTCAAAATCTTTAACCTCACTAGTTGACAGAATACTATTGCAAAGAGCCCACAACCAGTGGCATATTTCACTTTGCAGCCTAATTTTCTACTAGTGGAACAGTGATAACCAAAGGTTGAAAGAATTAGATTTCATTTGAAGTTTTAAAGAATAGGATAGATTGCACTTTCTAGATTTCAAAAAGTAGTTGATGATCATCTTCAAGTTTGGATTTTCTTCTCAATTTGTATTTTGAAGTTAATTCTCTCACATACAATGATTTTGCCTCCCAAGTTTATGGACTTCCAGATTGATAATTTAATGTCATAATTTATGCAAGTAAATTAGACCAACATTCCACTTTCTCTTATTTCATTCATTTGCTAAGGTGTCAACATTGTAGGTTGAGTGAGGTTAGGAGAGGGAGCATGGTGTCCTCTATAGTTGCTAGTGGCCACTTTTCTAGTAACCATATTTTTACTTTCAAATTTCTTTGTCACACTCAAAGCCAGCTCCAAGGATTTAAGTTCCAAGAGATGTACCTCATGTTGAATGCTCTCTTTTAAATTGCCCATAAAGAGATCTAACAAATTATCTGTTGGAATGTTCTTAACACTGAGACTCAACTTTTGAAATTGTCGAATGTGCTCTCTATAACTGGACCTCTTTGCCAAAAATTTATCAGTTGAATAAAGAATGTGTTGTTATTGATATCTCCATAATGTGTTATCAATTCATCCGTAAAAATGGACCAAGAAACAATAGAATCATTTTTTCATTCACAAAGTCATTGATACCAGAGAAATTGATCAAGTTCTAAATACAATGATGCAAGAGTTACCTTTTGTAAAGTTGGCACATGGTGTAGATCAAATAATTGCTCCATCTGAAATATCCATGTAATAGGATCTTTACCATCAAGGGTCCCCATATCAATCTTGGGAATTAAGTAGTTTTTTGGTCTCGAGTTGAATCCTCTATGGTGTAGATCTTGGAGGGATGAATGATCATGATTCTGGAATTCAAGATTCGTGCTCTCCAAACGTGTTGTAATATTCCCCATATGCGACTAAGGTTCAACACTATTGTTCTTATTTTTACGATTTCCTTGGATCACAATATTTTGTTTAGGGAACCTTAGTGAGAGCATGTTTTCCATGGAATTTTGTAATCAGTCCATCAACTCTTCCATTTCCCTCTTTAGGATTTTATGAGAACATGATAAATCCACTAATATCAACATACTACCACTCATTTCATTAACTTGGTTCTTCAATTGGGATACCATGTTTTCTAACTCTTCACTTTCTTCGAGCGTCATGTGTGAGTTCTCTAAAGGTTTAGCAGCAATAGAAATCCTTGCAAAACCCTTTTCCATGAAAAACTGATAATGCTCACCTTTTTCTCTTTATCACAATTTTTGTATCACCAAAATCAGATCTTCCATTCAAAAGTTATGCCAATTGTGAGTGACATACCTTTAAAACCCTAATTTGGACATTGTTTTGTTGGCTGACCTTTCTCCTAATGTATCTCGAAAATTTTGACTCTTATGACTCTGAAATTTTGACACGTAGTACTATGATATGTCTTATCTATAATGCCTCAGGTTTGACCAAAATTGGATGTGCCAATTGAAATTATAATAACTTTCGCAAAACTTGTTAATTATTGGCCCTTTCCATAGAGAAAAGTTTTATGGAATGCCACGTGTCCAAATTTCTTATATGATTATGAAATTTGGACCTAGATCACTACGACCCGTCTTCTTTCTAATAAAATTGGTGGCACTCAAATTGGATCTGTGTAGAATCAAATATGATTTTTTTACCCAAAACATATGTTTGTGACTAGTTGTAGGACTAGTCAAAAACCCTAACTTGAGAAGTATAGAGAATCAAAATTTAAAATGTTTACCACATGGTCTACGATATGTCTCCTTGAGATCTTGAAAGATTCATTGTTTAATGTCCCGAAAATATTTATAAAAAAAAAAATTTATGATTGTTTTACCAAAAACACATATTCAAGACTAGTTTTAGGACTAGTCACAAACCCTAATTTCCATAGGCTATAACTCCTAAAACATAGCGAATCAAAACTTGAAATTTTTACCACAGATAGTTCAGTGTGTCTCCTTATGCTCTAAAAAAATTCATTGTTTGAAATTTCTTAGAGAAAAAGTTATAGCAAAAATGCCAAGGTGACTTGTTTGAAGGAGCAAAACCATAGGCTCATATGCTCTAATACCAAATGTTATGCACCAAACACCCAAATAACATAAAAAGAGAAAGAGTAGTAACTCCAAGTCTTGAGAATGAGAGAAGAATGAATGTGAAGCCTCTTCGAGGGGGCAATTGAACAAATGTACAAGATGAGATACTTCTAAAACTAGGTCTCCTTAGTATATATATAGGAGACAGAGGTTAAAATTATCATTAAAATGTCTAGCCGACAACACTAATATAACAATAGAAATGTAATATTCAACAGGCTTAACATGGGGTTTCATGATTAACATGGGCATTTATCTAGGACTTAACAACAAGTCATATGCAAATCCATCTGAAAACATTAATGTCACTCCGATCGTGTCATCATTTTCATGGGTTTGATTAATTTCAAAGCATTGTTCTACCTTACTTACCACATCAAACCCTTCCATCAATCTTGGCCATTAAATTATGAGACTTCCATTTTAATTTTATTTATAAACCATAACATTAACCATGATTGATTTGTTCCTAAATTTAAAAAGAATAAATATAGAGCCATATTTGAATTATGAGGGTTTTGAAATAGTTGTGACAACAAGCTACTTAATTATGTATTCAACAATCAATTATTTCATCGCATCGACATCATGTTGTTTCATGTCTCAAATGTCAACAAACTTGTTATCAAATGCCTCACTCATGATCTTTGTTTGTTCCATGTCTACTTTAATTTTGTCAACCACTGCAATTAAATCAGCGATGGTCATTTCTGCCTTTCAATTTGCCCTATTTCCAACAGAATATAGATCAACCCAACAGGGAAAAATTTATGCCTTTCAATTTGCCCTATTTCCAATATAATATAGTTCAGCCCAACAGAAAAATTAAATATCAGCGATGGCCATTTCTGCCTTTCAATTTGCCCTATTTCCAATAGAATATAGAGCAGCCCAACAGAAAAATCAAATATTTTGATTATAGAATGGGGCAAAAATTCAATTCCAAAATCTATATAAATACCCTAAAATTTGACTTCAACTAGGGTTTCTACCGGGTTTGCTCTAAATTGCAATGCTCAAAATCTCAATTTCATCTATTGCTTCAGATAGATCGCAGCCCCCCAAAAATCACAATTTGACTAGTTTTTGAAATGTTGTGGAAGAGTTTCATGTTGACTCGCAAGGTTTTGTGCCGCATGTTACATTGGTTGTTGTTTGAGTCAATAGGTTATTGTAGGTTGTCATTGTCTTCTGTGCAGTCTGCATAGGCTTTGATTTTTTGTGCCCTAGCAGTACTTGACATGAATCACCCTGTTATTGTGCCTCATTTAACATGATCCCAGGTTGTGATCTCAGATCTTCTTTATTCTGCAGTGCATGTCTAGGGCCTACGGCTAACCCCTCATTGTAAGTCCTGCAATAGCAACAGGGCTCTACTCTATCATGGATTGCAGCGTAGTTTGTGCACTCTTTTCTTTTCTTGTGATTTAACAACCAGTGCAAACTACAACGAGCGCTTGGCTATGCTCGTGCCCTGCTCTGTCCTTCGGTTTAGTATGGCTTTACCTTAGTATTCTTCAGTCCTTTGAATTTGGAATCTCTCCTTCAAATGATAACTCGGGTTTGTTCAATCTTGATAAAATCTGAATGGCTCAAGAATTGGACAATAGTGTTGGTACCAAAGATTAAGGTTCAAATACCAATTGTTGCACCCTGAATAAATATGCACACACAAAATGCAAAATAGAGCGCACGGTGCACAAACGATATATAAGAAATAAATTAATCCATATTGTAATGAATTATGATGCCTTTCAATTACAATAGCATGTACATAAATACATGCTAAGGTTTTTAAATGCTTTCGATAACAAGAGTCGACTTATAATAATTACAACCTTTGATAGTAAATGAAAATTAATAGTCCCTGACTGTTACATAATGATTATTTATGTCGTACTATAATGCACCAATATACCCTAGGTATATGACAGAGAGAACGCCACGTAAAAACATGAATTATTTGTTTCTTTGTCCATTTGGCCATAGTGTTCTAGACCAAAGAACCTTCACAGTTTTTAGTTTCAAATACTGTTGGAATTTGGTGACAACGAATTCCTCCAAGGATGGATTTGGATCATATTATTCTACGTTGGTTGCAACTAAATAAACCAAGTTAGAATATGGATAGGATTACATTTAATAATCAGTTTCTTGTGTGAATGTATATGAATTCATGTAAGCCCGTAGAGGCAGAGAGACAAAGTGAGAGGATATGAGAGAACTTGCAAGTTTGTTGTAATCTCCATGATCTAAATAATAAGACAACCGATATCTATGCTTAGTGGGCGTAGCCCAACGTTTGAGTGAACAACGTGAAATCTTTGTGTTTCTTATCTGTGTGATTATTAATTATCATATGTGAATTGTGTTTTCCGCATTTGCAATTCTAACAATTAGTATCAAAGCTGCGTCGGAGATTCGTGAGAACCAGATCCGTGGTGCAAGATCACGAATTGAATTATGTAGAAAGTCATCGACGCTCCCTAGGCAGTGTTAGAGGCACACCGACACACTCACACTTATGAAATTGAAATTTTCGTGAAGATCGCGCACTCGATTAATGCATCACAAAGCGTTATAGTGCTAGTGCTCCCCCATCCACACTCAAGGAGCGTTGATAGTTCAACCTAGCACTCCCCCGTCCATAGTGAAGGAGCGCTAGCGTTCCTTTCAATAATCCAAGGAGTGTCGATCAAGAAAGAAAACTTTCATTTTTTTGTGAGGTATAAACTTTATCATTCGTGAAGTATAAAGTTTATTAAGTGGACATTTGTGAAGTATAAAATTTATTATCAGGTGAGGTATAAAGTTTATTAAGTGAACATTTGTTTTATGAAAACAAAAGTTTGGGCATTCAATATATTAATTATTTTATGTCCTTAATCTTATTTTATATAATCACATTTTTGAATTAAAAGATTATATCTCCAAAAAAAAAAATTAAAAGGAAGTTTTGGTTGTAAGCAGTGATTTGGGCATTAGGAGATTGTGTTAATGGCTAAGATGTAGAGTTCGAAGTTTGAAGTTGAAACGGTAAAAGCAACTTTGAGCTCTAGAAGCTCAAGATGCAGGATTTACTAGTGCAACAAGGGTTGCAAAAAGCATTGGCAGGCAAGACAAAGAAACCAACGACTATGACAAATGAGGAATGGAAAGATCTAGATGCAAAAGCTCTTAGTACCATTCGTTTATGTCTGACGGGTGATGTTCTATTTAATATCGTAGGAGAGGATACAACATCAAGCTTATGGAGCAAGATGGAAAGTCTATATATGACGAAATCCTTGACGAGCGAGATCTACTTGAAGAGACAGTTGTACAGTTTGTAGATGAAAGAAGATACAAACATTGTTAACCATTTAAATACCTTTAATACCCTTACAGTTCAATTGGCTAGTATGGAAGTTAAATTCGAAGATGAAGATAAAACTATTACACTATTGTGTTTGTTGCCCGAGTCTTGGGTTAATCTAGTCACCTCTATTAGCTTTAGCTCAATAGATGTTTTAGATTATGACTTTGTTGTGGGAGCTTTGTTCGCTGAGGAGATGAGGAAAAAATCTAGTCAAGAAACCTCAACTTCAGAGGCGATCCTGGTAAAAGGTCGAACTAAAGAGCAGAATGAGAGAAATTCTTCTCGATCTAAGTCAAGACGTAGAAAGGGTAAGGCAAAATGTTGTTACTGTGGAAAAACATGACATCTCAAGAAAGATTGTTGGAAGAAAAAGGAATCTGAGGAAAACTCTACAAATGAAGCAAATTTGGTTGTAACAAATTCAGGTATGATTGATCAAGTTTTATTCGTTTCTAGTGATTTACAATATCAAGAAGAATGTCAGTTAGATTCAAGTGCCTCCCATCACATGTGCTCACATAGAAATTGGTTCATTTCTTACCAATCTATTAACGAGGGTGTAGTGTTTATGGGAAATGGTATTCCTTGTAACACTATTGGGGTTGGCAGTATTAGAATCAAGATATTCAATGGTATTGTTAGGGAATTAACAGATGTTAGATATATACCTGAGCTTAAATCAAATTTGATTTCATTGGGAGTGTTGGATTCTTGTGGATATACGTATACAGGCCAAGGTGGAGCACTCACATTATCGAAAGGTAGTTTAGTAGTGATGAAGGCAACAAAGGTTGATAACATTTATAAGCTGGAAGGGAGTATTGAAGTAGCATCTGAAGTGACAGATGTATCTTCTTGTTTATGGCAGAAGCATCAAGGTCATAAGAGCAAGAAAGAATTGCAGGTACCGGTAAGCGGTAAATCATTTCCAAACTTAAAATCTTTGTTTCTGAATTCTTGTTTGTTTTATATCTCTGCAAGTTATGATGGAGGTATAAAGGGATATTGTGTGTGGGATCCTACTTCTCACAAGGTCATCATTTGCAAAGATATAGTATGTATGGAACAACCAAAAGTGTTGATTCAAGATCACAACGATAAATTTGTTTGCATGCTAGAAAATTCATTGTATGGCCTATTGGTACCCAGACAAATATACAAGAGGTTTGAATCCTTCATAGTGAGTCAAAACTTTTCAAAGGGTAGGAATGACTATACATTTTACAGTCCATTCACAGTCTCGATGTTATTTGTTAATGATATGCTCGATGCAAGCCGAAGCATGGATAAAATCAGTAAGAAAATGACTTGGGTGGACAAGACAATTCAGATGAGGGATCAAGAGCAACAAAATAAATTATGGGCATAGAAGTACATGGAGATGGTAATGGTAAGTTGTGGTTGGAGTTCAGTATGAACATTGTAAAACCAATTTTTACCCCTCTTGCTTTCCATTATAAGTTTTCTTTAAACATAGGTCTTGTCTATAAAGAAGAAAAGGTTATGTCTCGTGTAAGTTCAGTAGGAGGTCTGTTGTATGTGATGAAATGGTTAAGACCAGATGTTTCGCATGCTAATGATGTTGTCAAATATGTGACAGATTCAGGGGCTACAGTGAAATGGGTGCTTCGACGTTTAAGAAGCACATGTCCCCTATAATGGTTACACTGAGATGGTTTGTGATAATTGTAATGTATATTTTACAGGTGTCTTGGATAGAAGGAGATCTTTCACTAAATATGTCTCACAACACAGTAGTGGAAGACATGTTGGAGGTGGAGTGACCCCTCGGGAAATCCAAACTCATGCAAGTCACACAGGCGAGATCATGAAACCAGTGTTATTAGAGAAGTTGCAGTGGTGCTTGGCTTCTCTTGGCTTGCAGAAAAGTTGATGAACAAAAGGAATGAGCAAGGTATGAGTTTAATTGTTGTCAAGGTGGAGATTGTTGGGATTTGGTGACAACGAATTCCTCCATGGATGGATTTGGATCCTATTATTCTGTGTTGTTTGCAACTAAATAGACCAAGTTAAAATATGGATAGGATTGCATTTAATAATCAATTTCTTGTGTGAATGTATATGAATTCATGTAAGCCCGTAGAGACAGAGTGAGAGGATATGAGAGAACTTGCAAGTCTGTTGTAATCTCCATGATCTGAATAATAAGACAACCGATACCTATGCTTGGTGGACGTAGCCCAACGTTTGGGTGAACCATGTAAAATCTCAGTGTTTTTTATCTGTGTGATTGTTAATTATCATATGTGAATTGTATTTTTCGCATTTGCAATTCTAACAAATACTACATCTAAATTGGCAAAACAACAAACAAAAACATGAACTTATGTCATTTTAAAAATTTGGTTATATTACTTGGGACCAAAAGAAACCATTACAAACAAAATTATTTGCAAATATTGTTTTTAAAACACCCACAAAAAACCATGGATAAAATACGAAGCATGCATACACAACAAGCAACAAACAAACACGCACTGATGGGCAAGGAAATTTTAAGACATGCCTGAAATATGGAGCTCATTGCTAAAACGGAAGTTGTTCTAGTCCCCAAACCTCAACAAGTGCTCTCAATATTTGTTAATTAACTCCAACAATGCACAACCACTCTGCTGTAACACCCACTGAAAATATCCACCGCAAATGCTGGGAGGAATTCCTTCACACATAAAAATGCCCAGGTTCGTTCTTCAACAAAAAACACCCTCAATTTTGCTCTAAGATGGGAAGATATGCACTCAGGTGAGGTGCCAATCATGGATTTATTCGTTAGAATTTTCAATTTTCTAATGCCTTTCTCTAAGCTACTTTTTAGATATGTTTAAGAATACAGCACGGACAACATATCAGGCACGTATCTCGGGCATGCCTTGGCCATTACCAAGTTTCGGTATGTTCTAGCCATGTCTGCATATGTAACATGGATGAATCGGCTCTGTATCAATGGCATATCTCAGTTGTGCATGTATCAGATACCAAATACAGCATATCCCCCACTCTTCCACCACTATCGCTAACACAAGGAAACCCCTAAGAACCAATATCTTAAATATAAAATAATCTCTGCCAAAAACACCATGGTCCTCATTTAAATATGAGGTCCTTATCACTTTTATCACAAAAATTGCACACAATGCCTTCTGAAAAACACCACTAGCATTTTTCGGCAAAAATTACCATAAAATACCTTCTAAAACACATGACTAGCTGGATTTGACCTTTGGTTTTTGTTCCCGACTTAACTGACTTATTTAAAGTTCTCTGGATTGCCCATAGCGTATTGAACCTGTAAATAAGTGCACTGTCTAAACATTCTACCTTTTGAACTTTTTCACCGGAATCCAGCGATACAAATCTTGGTGAAATGACCATTTTCTGTTGTTTCAATTGCATTTTTGAATGCATAAATGGATTCAGCACCCTGAAAAATCCCGGGGGCAGTCAGATTAGACAGACTCAACAACTCAAATCTGCAGGTCCAACAATTTCTGGCTGGATTTCGGGCAAAATTGATCGGAAAATATGTCCAGAAAAGGGACAAAAAGTAGAACGTTTAGACTACACGGTAAGTGATGTCATCTTCTAAATCATTCTAGTTGAGGTCAAAAGAATCAGGAAAAGAATTTGCTTTATTGTCCATAAAGTTCTTGCCTACATTTTTAGTATCCAGTGCGTAGATTTATTGTTACCTTTTTTTAATAAAAACTTCAATGCAGTGAATAAAATACGAGCAGCTTCTCATTTGAAATAAATATGCAAAAACTTGTATGTCACATATCTCTGACTTTAAATTTTGGTCATGTAAGAAACAGATCAATAAAACAAAAACTCTCTTGAATTGCCAAGAAGGCTAGTTACACTTATCTTCTAAAAGCGTTATCTATCATTCCCCCAATGTGTGATTGGCTTCAATTTTAACATCGGATGGTGGACACCACGTATCGGTCTCGGAATGAGTTTGTCAAACTGCAGCATAATAGTAGTTATGGTCCCATGCCTCACCCAAAAACAAAAATCCCTCTTACAAATCACCAGCTTCACATTGAGCAATTAATCATATTGCAATAGCCATGGACAATGACATGTCTCTTAAAGGTTACATATTGTCTACGTGAAGTAGGAAATGAAGAGATGCATTGTTGTCTGTCCACTACTCCAATATTTTGAGAAAAATCTGTTGAGAATGATAAAGAAATTTCTCATGCTGTCATTGGAACACAACTCTAGGATACAACAATGTCCCTCTTGTCTGTTGAATATTATCAGAACCAGGCAGATAACTCATTTACAAAATTGTAAATCCATTGTTGATTTTCTGATGATGACAAATAAAATGAATCTCAGTCGCTTTCCTCCTCTTCTATAACTGGTTCTGGTTCACACAACATAAAAAATAGAGAAAAATTAGAAGAATCATTGAAAAACATTATCATGAAATAGAAAGCGACTTTTATCAGATTGTTAATACTCTCATTCACATTTACTTAAAGATACTTCTGCTTTACAATGCTTCCAAGCTATATTGCCATACGTTTTTCCTTATTGCATCTAGATTTATATTTAAGATTCCTTGGGCATGACTGATATATTCTAGCCCATCATGTTCAATCCCATTAATTGTATTGGCCATCAGCAGACACACACCCACACAACTGTCACTCTTGCAAGCAAATTCCTGATCTCCAAGACTAGAAAAGTGTTTTAAAACAAAAAACATTCATCGTGGAAAGAGATTACCATGGGTTGTATGTATTCTGTGGGTTTGTATAAATGTGAAAACAAGCATGCACTTCCAGACCAACTGTACCTTCTATCTCTAATTATATCCCAACTCTAAACTTCTATATCTAAGTCTAGAACAATTTAACCATTTTCATAGGGATAGGTGATTTTGCTTGCAGATTCTGGCAAAAAATGCAATTTAGAAAAGCTACTAATCCTCTTCTTCCTTTCCTCTTTTGTTTTGGAGAGGAAATGGGGTGCAGGAGAATGAACTCTGGAAATGCATTGCTGAGTAGGATAAAGAAAATATACACAAGTTCTTTCTTGTTATACAAGTCATAATGTAACGTCATTTTTTCCCTTTTTTCCCCATTTTAGAATAAGATTGTAGAAAGAGAGAATTCACAATTTTATTCTAGCTATACAAGACAATAAAAATCAATTAACAATAAGAAAAATAACTCAATAGCTCATAAAAATCTCTCAAAATATTAAGGACATAGACCTTGGAACAGTGAGTAGCATAGAGATTGGAAATATTTTATGGACAGAAATGTATGAAAGTCTATCTTTAGAGTTACAATCCTCAAGTGGAAGAGACTGAATTGAGTGGCATTGCTAGTACTGGGGAAATTAAAAGTAAACATTATCTGATAGAAAAGATCTTATCACAAGAACTATTTTGAAACCCATGCAATTTCTAATTTCCACACCAGAAATTTTCTAGACAGAAAATATGGCATCTTGCAGAAATTCAACAAAAGGATGATGTGGAAATACAATCTTTTTTAGGGCACAAAATAGATCTCCCCCTGCTACTTGAGTTGTGAAATTTGCTGAAGGTTAAACTCTGTTGATTAATATATCTTGTCTGGTACGATGTGTTCACTATATTATTTCCCTGCTTTGGATCAATCTACCGTCAAATACTTGTGTTCATTGGACTAAACTCCAGATTTATCAAAAACAAATCCAGTAGGACCGTATAAATTATAATCAACATCATCCAATTCTTTAATCCATGGTGATGTCAATTTATGAGAAGACAAACATGACCATTCATTGTTATGAACGAATCCCCATATATTCAGTCATCTATCAAATTGTGGTTAATGAACACAAATCATCCTATCAGAGAAACAAGTTGGACTTTTTCGCCTTCGCAATCATCCAATCAGAAAAATAAAAACAAAGAATTGTTTCCCATCGATGATGGAAAATAAGTAGATTATCTTGGAGAAAGACAATTTATTAAAATTCAGAATTGTAGGTACAACTTCTAATCAACTAAAGTATGAAGCTAGGTTGATGTTGGGCTAGTGAGAAGCACTGGAAAAGAAACTAAGCTGAGCACATAAAACACAAATGAAGAAAAACCCAAGCAAAATATCAGTGCGTTCTCTGGCATTTAAAATATAAGTTGAAACCAAATAAGATAATACACAACTAGGCTAAACACATGAAATATAAAAGAGGATTGAATTGGATAAGTAAAAAGCAAATAGTATGAAAAAGAAAAACCCAAACAACATATCAGCAGAAATACCAAGCACTACAGGGATCAAATTACACAAGCCTTGAGATGTTAATTGCAAAACACATATTATGTGATTAAAAATTGTATGGCATGTGGGACTTCACTGACAATAAGTATGTGATTAACTCTACCCTGCAAACAAATTATAATTTACAACAACTAGGATCACGATAATGTAGGTATCTTTTACAGGGATTTCAAAGAGTAAACATCCAACACACACACAGCAATATCTTTGACAGAATTACAACTTTTGACAGGAAAATTAATTTCAGAAGTAATGAACAAGGAACTCTGCAATCAAGTATTTTTGTTGTCAACATTTCGAGCCACCTGCCAGGCTCATCATCAGAAGCAATGTGCTGAGTAGGAAAAATACTTGAACGCAAAGTTCCTTGTTCCTTGCCTCTGGTATTATACTGCATATAAGATGAACAATAAAATTATTTTCGTTACTGATCTTTTGTCATCAGGGAATTCAAAATGTGTACAGTATTAGGTAGCATATTTCAGTATACTTAATTCATTGCTTCGATGGTCTTTTCTGTGGCTTAATGTACGGAATGCCTTTGTTTATCTTATAGAATACACATACTCCTGATCTCCAGTGTTTCACCAGTGCAAAACAGAGCCTCAGTTATGACCAAACAAATCTCGATACTGGTATTCCGGAACTAAGACTTGGGAATAACTCAGCTGGGGTTCCACATAGATGACTCATAAAAAATTTAGAAAAAAATAGGCAAATCCAGAAAAAGAAATTGCAAATGTGAACAAAAGATCATAAATTTGACTTCTTTTCAACAAAATTAAAATATAAATTTAAAACAACATCAGATTATCACATTCCCACACAAATATGAAAAGAATATGCATTGCCATTGAATCAAAAGCTGCAAGACAAAAATGGGTAGAAATTACAATGAGACCCAAAATGTCAAGTTATAAACAGATTTTTTCCCCCACACCTCAAATCATTTTTGAAAAAATCACGAGTCTGTCACTCTTTTCATAACTCGTTGATATTTTCCCTCCAATTTCTTGTTTTGTGTTGGATCACTGACTAATAGGCATGTCTTGCAACACTGGTCAATATACTTGGAGTTACTTTGATCGCTTAAAAATGGAATATGTAGTTTTGCTTATCATTTTTTTATTTTGACTTTCCATGGTGTTTGAATGATGAAAATAATTAATATTGATGGATATTTTTTTATAATTTTTTCCATTTATATACAAATTAATTAATTAAATAAGAAATAAGTAAACTTTTAAAAAATGTAGATTTCAATTTTATAAAAACCTATGTTTCCCCATTTCCTGAAATTTTGACATTGTCGTCTACAAACTGTTATTACAGCCATGGATTCTTGCATCAGTAAGCTCAAGATGACTTCATTGACGCCCATTCAATATGTCATATTTTGGGCTTATAAATTAAAATTTAGATAGAGAAGAAATGGCCCAAATATTATTAAGTACTAGGCCAAAGAGGGGGTAAATATATGACATGAAAAAGAAAAAAAGAAGGGGTAAAATATGACCAAAGAAGGTTGCTACCCCCCATCCTTGAGAGGTCAAGGGCTCGAAGGTGTTGATATTATGGTAGCTGCGGGTGGTATTTACCTCCACGTGTAAACCTGACGAGAATAGAATACTCCGGAAAGCAAGAATAAACCCTAATGAGTTGGCTAATAACCCTAGAAGACATGTCGGCTCAAGAGGATAATTTATATTAGGTTAATAGCCTCCAAGAAAAGAAATCGGCCAGAAGAATTAATATATACTAAACAGACAGATACCCAGAATGAGAAGTCGGCCCAGGCAGTTAGCCAGAATTAGTATAAATACAGGAGGCAAATTCTCATTCTGGCAGGCAGTCTCAAAATTGCAGAGCAACAACTTGTGCGCATTGCAATGCCCAGTCTTGTGCACAGGTTTGAGGAGCGCTGCCATTGCAGCGACTGCAGCTAACAGATCACGTTTGGCTTGGACTATCTCTTAGATAGGGTTTGGACTATCTGATGAGCTCTTGTTGATGCGTTATCCTTGGGGAAAGGTGTGCTACCCTTTGTTTGGCTATCTAGCCTAGGGTTTGCTTCCGAAATGATTCTCTGTCAAGGTTAAGGTGCTCGGAGGGTGCCTTCGGCCTATGGTTGGGTGACAATAGTATTGTCAATGGTAAAACGAACACATCCTTTATATTCTAACAGGTTATGGGCCCACACCTCCTTCATTCATTCTAACCGCTGGAAGGAAACATAGCCGTAAGGATATTAAGCTCGTTGAAGAACTGTCGCTAGGGTTTCTAGCAGGAGCAATCACCATAGCACTGCTACTAGGGTTACTAGCAGGTGCAGTTGCAGAAACCCTAATCCTCTTGTTGAGGCACCTTAAATGAAGGGATTGACCTAATCTCCGGATAGATTAGTGCGCCCTAGCCTAGCGCATCTCCTGGTACTCTCAGAAAGCTAAGACGTGAAGTTTGAGCTTTTGGTCAAATCTAGGATTGACCAAGTAAAAGTAGCCATGACTTACTCTATGAAGTCAAAGAACAAGTTAGATGGAGCTTCTAACTTCAGAGCGTGGAAGACAAGGATTGATCTCATCCTTCCTAAGAATAAAGTGTTGGATATCGTGAAAGGAAAGATCGTGAAACCAAAGTTTGAAGAAGGGAAAGAGAAGGAACCGCAGAACATTGCAGCTATGGAGAAGTTCAACGACGGTGACATCAATGCCATGAGTATCATAGTGGATTCTATAAAAGACCACTTGATACCCTACATCTCCCATCTT
>ML810499.1:73480-88807 GCA_009831015.1 Picea engelmannii | reverse complement strand
TGCAACTTATGGTTCTAATTTATTGTGTGTTCAGTGTTTGTCATTTGATCAACATTGATGTTACAATGTATAATGAATCGTGATTTAACATTTATGTTACATATTTACTGCAACTTATGGTTCTAATTTCTCGTGTGTTCAGTGTTTGTCATTTGATCAGCATTGATGTTACAATGTATAATCCATACGAGCCATACTACCATTTGTACAACACGTTTCCAAGACTAAATGTGCCAATTTTAAATCGGTTTGACCATTGCAACCCACCAATTTGGAATTAAACCCTAATTATAAGTAAATTAATCATTAACTAGAGGTTAAATTTTGGTTGGGTTTGACCAAAAATGCTAGAGCCTAGCAAGTAATGCTAATGTTAAATTCTTAAAGTAAAAGTTGGCATTTCGTTTACCTTTCATTTTCTATCATTTTTCTTAAATTTTTAACATTGCCATTAACTGTTTTATGACGTTTGAGAGTGGTTCCAACCTCATCGGACTTCATATGGAGAAAGTAGAATAATATATCCCATTCAAAATTCAACAGACTTAACAGTTTTCAAGATTTCAAGATTGGTAGGAGTGTAACATTATCATTGGATTCTATCATGTATGAGGCTATGGGATTGCCATTTAATCAAGAGCACCAAGCCCTTTATGTACCCTGATGTTGGTGACATTGATTGTTGGACTCCTCTTCCATGGCCTTAGCAAAAACGTACCCTTCACTCAAGCTAAAATCATTGATTAGGCATGTTAAGATTTTTGTACCATATTTTAAGGCTTGGATTGGGCAGTTTCATCACAATTGGATAGTGTTGACTGATGTCCCTTGAGGATCGAGGTAGAGGCAAAGGCTAGAAGAAGTAACAGAGGGTGATACTAATGATGAAGATCCCAATATAAGCGATGGTGGAATATTGTTTATCATTTATGTTTGGCATTTAAATTTTCTTCCTCATTTATTCATAATGCTTTCTTTTAAAGTTTCAATATAATGTGCTATTTATAAATTAGCACAATATGTGCGTATGCATGTGTGTGTGTATATATATCGCGCGTTTCTCCATTTCCAAATTTTTGAGAGATCATGTTTCCAATGCGTTTCTAATTCGGAAACTCGTACATGTTTCCATGTATCGTGCAACTTAGCTTGGCAGTATCAATTGTCATGGCATTTGTACCATTGGTGGAGGTTGCTTTAGTGGCATACCATGTATCTTCATCTCGTTACAGGTGCTACTCCATGATTGATTATTGGTGAAGAAATGTTCTATTACTTTTCTCTTGTGCTCATGATGTTCCAATCAATGCTCTCACTTGGTCATTACATGACAAGTTCAAGTCTTATTCCTAGTTGTTGTGTCTTCTAGCTTGGTGGGGTACTTTCCTAGTGGTTTGCTTAGATGTCATTCATCTTTCATTATCATTCCATCATTTCACCTAGGTACCCTCCATTATTTTATCACCTTTTCATTTTACCTAGACATAATCCATATTACACCTATATTTCATCATTTACCCAGTCTTAGAGGGCACATGAGTCATGTCATCCATTTTTATATGGTTTTTCCTTCATAACTTACATCTCATTTGGCATATTTCATCATTTCACCTTTTCCATGAGTGAACATGCCAAAGTGGTTTGGAATATTTTCATTGTTAATTAATCAAACCCAAACCTAAGGTTGAGTGCTACATTATTGGCGTATTTTATCAATGGGTTCTAAACCCTAAATTGAGGCCTCATTCCCTAATTTGCAATTTAAAAAAAAAAGAGAGAAAAAGGCAAAAAGCACTAGGGAATTGTTAACCCCTAGATTTTCCCATGAGCAAATCCTGAGGGTTAAGAGCCAGCATGTTATATTTGGCTAACATTCAAATATTTTTCGCAGAAATAGCTTGGCATGAGACAGGGTTGGTTCCTGTATAAAAACAGGTACAAGGTTGGATAGCGATGTTCCTTGCTTCAAAGACAAATTTTGCTCAGGTCTTCATGGATAGAGAGAGATGTCTATTTTTAGCATATTCCCTACTTTCTAGGAGACATAGATCGGAGGTCCACATGGCAATTTTGATCATATATTCAGAGTCCTTGAGAGCTCACTATTCAAATGAGCCTTTTCCAGGCGACATGAGAGCAACTTACTATTTATAACAATTGGAGATCCAAGGTCCAAATGACGATTTCGAGCACATATCCAAGTTCCTTACAAAAAATTGAATCCAATGAGCCCATTTTTATTGCCATGCAAGGAGTTTCTATTTTTAGCAGTGCCTATTTTTAGGCATACTATATTTGGCATGGTTCTAGCAATACTGGACATATTTGGTTTTTTCATATTTTTCAACCAAACTGTTATTTTTCGGCATGTCTATATTTAGCAGGGTTATATTTAGCAAGTGCACTCGCCATGCAGGGTGACATGTTGCACTTGCAGATAGTGACAAGTGATAAAACTCAGGTGCATGCATGAGGTGGTCAAAGCACATGCATTAATTGAGTGTGAGACAAGTTGGCGTGGTTGAATTATTAAAGCACATGCATCAGTGTAGTGTGAGTTGGCACACGCCAAAAGTTACAAAAGTTTACGTGATTGAGTTGACTGAGATCTACTTCCCCTCTCTCCCACTTCACTCTCCTCTCCCCCACACATCGTCACTTAATTCTTATTTTAGGATGAGTGTGTGTTCACATCTACTTAATTCCCTATTTTTCCTCATGTATCCCTATTCCTTAGCGCTCATTCCCTTTTTTTCTTCATGTATCCCTATTCTTTAATGTAAGTTCCTATTTTCTAGCACTTGTCCCCTCCTAAATCCCTATTTCCTAGCATACTTCCCTATCTCCTCATGTGTTTATCCTTTTCACTTCTGTGCCATGCATTCCCACTCATGCGCACTTGTTTTCCTCCATTTAACTCCCTATTATCCAATGTGCCTCTTGACTCCCATTGCATGTATGTTAATTCCTTGAATCTCTCCCATTCCACCTCTCTCATGCCCATACATCTTCCACTTAACTCACCATCTCCTATTTTATGTTATCTCATGCGTTACTCCTCACTCATTCTCCTCTTCCACTCAACCTCCCCATCTTATGCGCATGTAATCTCTTATTCTTCCATATGTGTGCATGCTTCCTCTCTTTCATGCGCCCTCCATCATCTCACATCCTCTATTTTTATCCAATGCTCTTGTTTTGGATCATGCGCCTTGATTTAGCTCTTTAACATGTGCACCCTCAAGTCTATATAATGAAGAATCCTCTTCATTGTTCAAGGTTGATTTCTTCAGCAGCAACAATAGACATTCTTTTATCTCTCTCTTCTATTTTTCTAGCTTCTAATCTTGGTGTAGAGCTCATCATTATACTAGTGCTTGTCAACCAACCTTTTGGCAAGCGCGGGAATAAAACTTTGTGATGCTCGTATCAAGCTTTTGAAAATTGTTGGTATTGTGTTGAAATTTGTGCATTGTTAGAAGCTCTTAGCCTTTTATTTTGGTTATCATTCGACTGTTAAATTGTGCTTTCTCTCTTTTTTCCATGCTTTCTTAAAGCTAACGCTGCAGGGATTTCACCACTTAAATTAAAAATTAAATTCGGTAACTTTCTTGGTTGTCTAATCGCAGCCAAGCAAAATTTTCTTGCTGCTGTTTTTTGAGTTTTAAATGCAGATTTTCAGGGTAAAAATCAACATGAGTCCCTAAGATTGGCAAGCACCAGCCCAAATGGAAAGGGATCTGTCTGTGACACTTTGGGGCAGTATTCCCTATAATTACACAATTTTTCATCACTGATTTACTTTATTTCACATCTGATATAAGGGTGAAAAAGTGTGCTAACAGGAATGCAATTTAAAATTCAGCGAGTACACAACTTGAGGGTAGTGCTCCCCTTTGGCACACATGTTGAGGCAATCCAACAATAAAAAGTAATATTTGTTAGTGGTTTCCCTCATTACAAATTTGTTGGGTCTCTTTAGCCTTGTTCACACTCACACATGCCACATTTATCAACCATTTCTTATCCTTGGCACATATGTTAAGGAGGTGGTTGAGCTTGCATAGTTTTTGAGGGTTAGTTAGGCATGCACCCTATCCATTTGTCCCCATTTGCATTCACCTTAACCACTTTTCCACTCACTTGTTGACTCCATCTTCTAGGCAGTCTCTCCTAGGTGGTGCGTTCCACTAGAATATCCACTTACACCTTTGAATAAGCCTCGTTCACATTATGTTTTCACCTTGATGAAGGGTGTTACCCTCCAAGTTGCACTAGGATGGACTTGCAGTTGAGCCACCAAAGTTGAACAATTTCCTGTTCAAATTCAGAATTCAGAAGTCCAGCCGGCCATTATGGCCCTTCCACTGTTAGAATTGGAGTTAGAGAGGAAAGGGTTCGCTAGATTTGGAGGTGCACCAAATCTGGCAAGGGGGACCCACCAAGAAGGGGCCCAATTTAATTTTTGTTTTCTACACTTAGATGACTTGGGAAAAACTAATTTTCCTATAGTCATAAGGCATTTGATCTCAGCCCTCCATTCAGAACTAATCCTAACCATTGAGATGACTGGTGGGCCCAGATTGAATTGCCAAGGAAGAAATAGGGTTTTGGGGGCTCATTGTGCACAAGTCGACTTGGTGAAAGAGCAGCTACAGCAGTGAGAGCAGGTTCAGCTACAAAGCAAGTTTCAGCAAGAGGAGAAGGGGTCGTACGGCCTCCATTTCTACTCCCAACACCCAGCAAGTAACCAGCCCAATTTGGGTCGTACCAGCAGGCTATATAGCCCATACGACGCGCCCAACAGCTAGGTCACGCGACCTAGGTCGTACAGGCCATACGGCGCACCAGCAGCAAGAACGTGAGCAGGGTGAGGGGGACTGAGCTGTAAATTTGCTAAAGGCAGAGATTAATACGAAATCACCAAGCAGATGACTCGTTTTCCCAGTTGGGTTTTTCCGAGGCCATTTGACCAAAAAATCACTAAGTATTTTTTGTGTGTGAATGCTTGTGTCTTTGTGTGTTTATTTCCGCTGCATTTAGAGTATTAAGAAAATCAGCATGTTCAGATTTTTGTATTAAGAAGTTCAGTTCTGCTTTTTATTTACTTAAATCTGCAACTAGGTTCTGATTTTTAAAGAAAATTAACATGGTATCAGAGCTTCGTCTCTAAGCATTCATTGTTTCAACTTCAAGAACTGGTTTTCAGCCAAAGAGTTCGACCCAGCTGGTGCGCTAGGGTATCTGGCAAGACAAGTTAGTGTCAACGCCCTTGGACAGCATAATGGCCTACATGGGGCTAAGGATTGAAGACCATCTTGATGAGGCCTCCAATTTCTGCTCTTGGAGAGAAATAATTGGAGTTGTTTTTGAGGAGTAGGGAGTTTGGAAATTTATGGAGAACCCACCAACCACTCCAGCAGATCCTCAGCAGTTGGCCCAACACAGTCAGAAGGATGCTAAGGCTAAAAGGATTGTCCTTGAGGGAGTCAAGGACCACATCATACCTCACCTTGAAGGAAAAAAGACAACAAAGGATATGTGGACAGCCATTATAGGGTTGTACCAGGGTATGAGTGAAGCTAGGAAGCTTGTGCTCAGAGACAAGCTGAGAAATATCAAGATGGCGAAGTCTGAATCAATGGTTTCCAACCTCACCAGATTTACCCAAGTCAAGGACGAACTTGCAGGGGTGGGGGAAACAGTCTTAGACAAAGGTGTGGTCAGTTTTGCAATATTGGGGTTTCCCAAGTCATGGGAAAACTTCATAGATGCAGTCAATGGCAGAGAAAAGCTCCCAGATTGGGAGCAGTTATGGAGTGACTGCGTGCAGGAAGAGATTAGGAAGCAAACCAGATCTGGGTCTCATGTAAAACAAAATGTTGATGAGGAAAATTTCGCCCTAGCTGGTAAAGGGGGAAAAGTCAAGGGAAAGAAGGGCTCAAGAGGGGCCGAGTCCAGCTTAAGAGGACAAGGAAAACCCAAGAAAGACCTCAACAGAGTGAAGTGTTTTGACTCTTGAGTGCCATTAGTTTGGGCAGCTCTGTGACCAGTTGCACCTGGTATATTGACAGTGGAGCTTCAAGCCATGTGACTGGGAACAGAAACTATTTCAGCCAGCTAACAGAAAAGGACATGCAGTTCAATATTGAGATGGGAGATGATGGCAAATACCGAGCCAAGGGTGTAGGTATTGTCAAGTTTGAGAGGAAGTATAGAAAACCTTTCTATCTCAAAGATGTTCTATATATTCCAGGGCTGAAGAAAAACCTCATGTCTATTTCAATGCTTGAAGACTTGGGTTATGAAGTGTTCTTTCCCAAGAGGAGGGTCCTCTTGAAACCCCCCAACTCCAGGACAGCAATGCAGATTGGAGTTAGGGAGAAAACCCTCTACAAGCTACAGTTTGGGGCTGCAACAGCTTTGAACAGCAAGAAGGACAGCCAATAAGGTCGTGAGCTAGCAGAGCTATGTCATAGGCGTATGGGTCATTTGCACCATAGGGCACTGAAAATTTTGGGGGAGATAGCCACGGGACTGCCACCATGCAGCGTGGATTCTCATGAGGTGTGCAACGGTTGTACTCTTGGCAAATACGCCAAGACTTCCTTCCCAGCAGAGATGACAAAGCCAAGGACATATTGGAGTTGATCCACTCAGAGGTTTGTGGACCCTTCTCTTCTCCATCCCTTCGTGGGTTCAGGTATTATGTTATTTTTATTGATGACCCTTCTCATAAAACTTGGATATTTTTTATGAAAAACAAAGATGAAGTGTTGTCCAAGTTTGTAGAGTTCGAGGCCTTAGTTGAGAATCAAACCAGCAAGAAGATAAAGGCCTTGAGGTCAGATAACGAAGGGGAGTACATCTCCAACGCCTTCAGGGACTTGTGTGGCAAGGAGGGCAACAGGAGAGAGCTCATGGCACCTCATAATCCTCAACAGAATGGGGTGGAGAGCGCAAAAGCCACATCATAATGGGTGTTGATAAGGCCATGTTGCATGACCAAGGGTTGCCCATGTTTCTCTGGAACGAGGCATGCAACACTGCAATGTTTCTACATAATCAAAGTCCGCACAAGGTGCTAGGCAAGAAGCCTGATGTATCTCACTTCGGGATTTTTGGCAGTTTGGTTTACTGCCATGTACCTTCAGAGAGCAGGAAGAAGCTGGAGCCCACGGTAGTAAAGGGCATATTTGTAGGCTACAGCGAGACAGCCAAGGCATACAGGGTGTATATGTCAGCACTTAGGAGTATAGTGATCAAGCGTGATGTCAAGTTTGAGGAGGGTAGGGCTCTCAGGAAGTCCTTGGAGCGTGAGCAAACAGCAGCAGAAGATGAGGAGCAACAGGCTCCCAAGCAGGAGGCTTAGCCAGCCCCTCAGACAGCAATGAGACAGGCCAAGCAACATGATGAGGAGAAGATTGAGGAGGAGAGAGAGGAGCATGTGGAGCCCACTCGACCAGTGACTCCCAGTTCATGGAGAAGATTATCCAAGTGGGAAGATCAGTTGATCAAAGAGGCTCAAGAGAGAGTTGAGCCTCCCACCTCTACATTCAGACAGAGTAGACCTCCACGAAGATATACAGGTTGTTTGCCACTTATGACTGAGTTGATAGACTCAGAGCCTTCTTCCTATAAGGAGGCAGCTTCCCAGCAGGTTTGGTGAGAAGCCATGGCAGAGGAGTATTCCTCTATCATGTGCAATGACGTGTGGGAGATAGTGCCNACAGGTTGTTTGCCACTTATGACTGAGTTGATAGACTCAGAGCCTTCTTCCTATAAGGAGGCAGCTTCCCAGCAGGTTTGGTGAGAAGCCATGGCAGAGGAGTATTCCTCTATCATGTGCAATGACGTGTGGGAGATAGTGCCCAGACCAGAGGGCAAATTTGTGGTTGGCTCCCATTGGGTTTATAAGATCAAACAGGGGGTTGATGGGAGTGTGGAGAAGTGCAAGGCCAGATTCATGACCAAGGGGTTCTCACAAGTCAAGGGGATCGACTATGATGAGACATTTGCACCTGTTGTGCGTTATTCGTCTGTCAAAGTTATATTGGCTATCTCAGCACAGATGGGGTGGAAAGTCCACCAGATGGACATTAAGTGCGCTTTCCTTAATAGAGTGGTTGACGAGAAGATTTATGTGGAGCAACCTGAGGGGTTTGAGACCTTCAACAGAGACAAGCATGTATGCAGGATGAAGAAAGCTCTTTATGGGCTCAAGCAGGCATCGAGGGCTTGGTACGCCAGCATTGACAGCTACCTTCTCGGATTGGGATTTAACAAGAGTGAGGCAAATCCAAACCTCTACTACATAGTGGTTAAGGGCAGTGTCTTAAAAACCATTGAACGAAAACCGAAACCGGCCGGTTTGATGGTCAACCGGTTCAAACCGGTCAATAAACCGAACCGATCGGTCGGTTTATGACCAAACCGCCCGGTTTGGTCCCAGAAACCTAAAACCCTCTAAAACCCCCTAAAACCTAAAACCTAAGTAACAGAGAAGTACATGGCTCATGTTTTCTCATGCAAGTTGGAGTTGTAAGGTGTTTTGGTGTGCAGCTGAGGGTTATTTTGCCTTATTAATGCTATTTAAAGAGGTCCCCACCCCCTCCATTTCACCCACCCTAGTAATTTTTTTTCCCGAAAGAAATTATCTCAAATTTATAAGTGATATAAATTCATTTACAATTCACAGAAATCAAAACCATAGCCAGCTCCGTTCTATAAACAGATCGGACAGAGACTTACAAGTAAATACTATGCTGCCAGGGAACAACGGGAGCGCTATTATCAGTCAATAAACAAGAACAGTTATCCCAGAACAATAACATCTGACTCATCTCGTGCTCAGACAGCGAACCAAAAGCAGAACTAACGGCTCATAAATGGATGACTGCCTCCGTCACCACACGAACAGGCAGAAACGAAACAGCAACCAATGCTCCCTGAACTTATCTCAAGAAAGGCGAATTAGGCATTAGAGTTCAAAGAGATTGAAGGAGGAAGGCGGACTCTCCAGTCCTCTGTCAACGTGGAAGATTGAAAGTTTGTCGATCACTTGTTTTAGAGCACACTTAGAAAGTGAATCTGCCTCTGAATTGAAAGATCTGGGAAGATGTCGGAAGGTGATATCGGAGAAGGAGAGAGCCAGCTGTTGCGTTTTTTGTTTCCAACCTTCCACATGGATGGATTGAAGACTACTCTTACGGTTGATCCAGTCAATGATTACTTTCGAGTCTCCTATGACATGAAGATGATTTAGGGACCAACAGAAAGCAATCATAAGTGTGGCCCATAAGCCCAAGAGCTCGGCTTTGGTGTTCAAGCCCCTACCACAATTTAGAAACCACTTTGTCGTCCGCTCCGGGTGGGATTTGAAGGTGCCTCCAGCACCACAACAAGAGCCTGAGGACAAAGCCGCTCCATCAAAAAATGCCACCGAGTAACCTTCAGGCAGGAAAGTATCCACCGCTTTTAAAGGAAGTGACTTGACGGTAGTCTGCTTCCACTGAAAGGAGGCCAGCGTTCTGTAAAAGACCGCCTGAAGGGAAGGAGAGGCGTCCTCGAAAAGGACCCTGTTACGCTCAATCCAAATTTGCCAACATACAATGACAGTCAGCGAAGGTGGCGCTGCTTGGGCAGTGAACCAGGAGAAGAAACACTCAGAAAAGGTGGCGCCAGTCCAGTGGAAGGAAAGGGTGAAATGTTGCAGAGTACGTTTCCAAATAGCTTGAGCAAATGTACAGTGAGTGAGCAAGTGGTGGATGTCCTCCGAGGCTCTGCGACAAAGCACACAAAACCCCGAGCCCTGCCAACCTTTTCTGCGTAGCATCTCCCAAGTAAGGAGTTTGTCGCTAGCACAAAGCCAAAGGAATAATTTTTGCTTTAATGGGAGCGACCAGGACCATAAGCAGCTGAGCCACAATGGCTGTGAAACGATCTCCCTCTCCGACAGCAGAGCAGCATAGACATTTTTGGCAACAACTTTGCCAGATCCGTCTCCCCCAGTCCAAAAAAGGGCATCTCGAGCGTCAGAGAGTGAGAGGCCCGAGCATCTTAAGGTTGTCGTATAAGAATCGTATTCCAGAGCTAAAGGCCCACCGAGAGCCAGCTCACTGCTATGTAACCAATGATCCGGTAGAGGGAAGGCGCAGGTTTCCTTCTTCAGTTGCGCAAGGGAGGAAAAATTAAGGGACAGCAGGTGGGACCTGAGCTGTAAGGAGAGAATCGATTTTTCATCAAGGCCAACTATTTTGTCTCTGCCAATTTTTATTTCATCGCCCGCTCCAAGATGCCAACGAAGCCAATGAAGAATAACTTGTGAGGAGGAGACCAGCCCTTTCCAGAAGGGGGAAGCCCATCGCTGAAATAAATGAGGCTTACGGAGCCAAGAGGTGAGGGGTCTGGCACCTAAATATTTGTCTTTGATAACCCGATGCCAAATGTTGTCGAAGGAAACCGCTCTCCAGAAAGAGCAAGCCAGTAACGTCGTGTTGAAGATAGAGAGATTCTTAAGTCCCCATCCCCCTACCCTTTTTGGCCTAGAGAGTGTCTGCCAGCTGCAAAGGTGGAAACGTCGTTTTCCTGCAAGATCATTCCACAGGAAGTTGAAGGAGAGTCTGCGGAGCAGAGTGATGATTTTGGCGGGGACTCGTTCCAGAAGCATCCAAAAAACTGCTAGACTTTGCAACACCGTCTTGACCAGTATAAGAGGTCCCCCCAGGGACAACCATTTGTTGCACCAGAATCCTATCTTCCTTTCGAAGGTAGACACCAGCCAAGTCCAATCAGATGCAGAGGAAGCTCCCGGTTTAAGGTGGTACCCCAGATACTTGAAACCTAAAGTTAAATCAGTGAAGGAGAATGGGATGGCGCCTTTTAGAGGAGAGAGTTTGGTCTCAGAAAGACCCCAAAAGTGGACCGTCGACTTCAAAGGATTAATGGACAGTCCAGAAGCAGAACAGAAGAGCTGTAGAATGTCCATGATCGCCTTCCATTCCGCAATATCGGCTTTGGAAATTAAAAGAATATCATCCACAAACATGAGGTGGATAATCCTGATGAGATTAGAGACCTTAATACCTGTGATGCGGTGCTCGGCAAGGCTTTTTTGGAGAAGGAGGTTGAGCCCTTCCAGAACTAGGATAAAGAGGTAAGGCGATAGAGGGCATCCCTGGCGGAGCCCCTTCTCGCTCTTGAAAAATCTAGACGCCTCCCCATTGATCAAAACTGCAAAGTTGGCACTTGAGACGCAAGACATAATCCAGTCAGTGAACTTAATTCCAAAGCCAACAGAGTGGAGGATAAGTCTTAGAAAATCCCAGTCAATACTGTCAAAAGCCTTCTTGAGGTCAAGTTTCATGACCAACGCCTTTTGTTTTTTTTGTATGATGCTATGAATGCACTCGTGGGCCACCCCGATGGCGTCTTGGATCCTTCTTCCCTTTAAAACCCAAGTTGCTCAGCTGAGAGACTCCTTTCCAAAACCGGCTTAATCCGATTGGCAATGACCTTGGAGATTAACTTGTAAACTAGATTGCAGAGGGAGATCGGTATAAAGTCGTTGAAGGATACTGGGGAGTCTTCTTTAGGGATTAAGACCAGAAAAGTAGAGTTTAAACTAGATGAGATTTTACCTTTAACCCGTGCGTCCTCCACCATCAGAAGAAAGTCAGGGCCAACAAGATCAAAGAAAAGGGTGAAGAAATCGACCATCCAACCATCAGGCCCTGGACTCCTCTCCTTTCTGAATAGAAACAAAATATCCTTTATCTCAAGCAAAGTAACAGGCTTATACAGTTCAGTGGCTTCAGAAGCAGATACCAGGTTTGAAAAAAGGCTGACTGTTGAAACTTTTGCCGTCAAATTTTGTCCACTGCTGGAAGTTAATAAATTTTCAAAGTAAGAGGTCGCTTCCCTTTTAAGAGCCTCCTGTCCACGGATGGTCCCATCAATTTCGTTTTCAATGGACCAGATTACCTTCTTATTCCTGTTGAGACTAGCAATTTTATGGAAATATTTTGTGTTTGAGTCTCCCCACTTGAGCCAGGTCGCACGGCTACGAAGCCTCCAACTCTTTTCGTCTTCCCGCAGAATAGCATTTCGATTTTCCTCCAGAGCTTTTAAAGAAGTCTCCTCATCCGTTGACAGCCCCGAAGAGATAGATTTTGTGATGAGATGCGTGATCTCAAACTCCAGCTTGTTCAGATTGAAGTCCTCCGCCTCCTTACGTTTTTGCCAGTCTTTAGTGTGCGACTTTAGGACTTTCAACTTCCATACAATTCTCAGCTGTGGATTAGCTTCAGATTGAAAACGCAGGTCTGACCAAACAGAGTGAACCAGGGCAGTGAAGTCTTGGAAGTCGGCCCAATGGTGATTGTATTTGAAGGGGAAAGGCTTGAATCTGAAGGGGAGGTTCAAGGTGAGAAGGATAGGCGCATGATCGAAAATGAAGGGAAGAACAACTCGAGAGGTAGGAAAGACTGTGGAGGAGAAGAGTTCGACGGAGAGAAGGAAGCGGTCAAGCTGTCTGGCAATGGCTTCTGAGCCCCTTCTCCCATTTCGCCAGGTAGGGGCGAGTTTAACTGGCATAATATCAATAAGATTAAAAGCCTTAAATAAGTCTCTGTAAAGGTTAATACCTGATCCGGACAGGGAGGGGGATCCCCAGTGTTCATCAGAAGAAAGGGTAATATTAAGATCGCCTCCCAGTATGAGATTAGGGAGGGAGAGAATACCACTATCAGCGAGGTGCGTCCAAAAGAGTGATCTATCAAGGCAGGGGCCGTAGACATTTAAGAACGCCAGATTCTGATCAGTGGCAAAGCAGCTGCCTACACACAGGATACCTCCACAGGTCAAATAAGGCTTTAAGTCGTAAAGTGTCGGATCCCAGGCCACCAGCATACCACCAGAGTTGCCGATTGAACTTAAAGCCACTGAGACCCAAAGAGGGCGAAAAAGGTGCAGGAACGCTCTGGCAGAATGGTCGGCAGATAGTGTTTCTTGCAGAAAGATGACCTCTGGATTTGAGTGATCCAGAAGTCTTCGGAAGGAAGCAGCCTTGAGGGTGCCCCCGATCCCTCGAATGTTCAGAGAGAGCACTATCATTACTTGGATCGTGTGATGGCCTTCAATGCTCTAAGGGCCTTTCCTTCTTGGGATAGTGTTCCTGGGACAGCAATATGCGAAACAAAGCCATTATTCTTTTTCCTCGGGCTCCTTGTCTGTAGCGGAGAGAGCTCAACTCCGATAACCCTCGACCAGGCAAAAGATTTGTTGAGAGGTTCGGTACAGGTCGATGAAGACGTTCCCGCTTCAGAGGATGGCACAATAATCTCTTTACCCCGAAAGACTGGTAACCGAGTGGCCGGGTCCAGAATAAACTGTGATGGGTCAGAATTTAGCGCTGCCAAGAGTGAGTCCACATCCTCGACCGGTTGGTTGTATCCAGGAAGGGGAGTTGAAGGTTCGTCAAAGGCTACAGGAGAGGGGGGAGGAACGTCTTGGAGAATCGGTAACAGGGGAGGAGTTAAGGTCGGTGGAGGGGGAGGAGTAGATATCAAAGTGGAGGGAAGGGTACTGTCAAGTGAAGGAGCCGGGCAGGGAGACAAAGGTAACTCGGCTGCAGTGGAGAGTGGCTTAGTAAGGGTGGGTGTAACAAGCCAGTCAAGGCTATTAACAAAAAGCTTTTCAGGGTCAGAGAGAGTATTGTATAGTGAGGGGCAAAGAAGGGCAAGCTTGTTTGTCAGGGAGGCAGGGTGGTCAGGGGAAGGCATCGAGGAAGGATCTGAAGGGACATCCAAGTAGGCTAGGGAAGGGTCGGCAGAAGGATAGTTTGGAGGATTTAAAAACAGGTCTTCGCTATCATCAGATGGATCGCTTAAGGACTTACCAGGACACGTTCGTCGAAGGTGTCCGGTCTCACGGCAACGGTTGCACCTGAACGGGATTCCAAAGTAGTCCAGCTTCTGAAGAAGCTTCTTCCCTCGCCAATCGATCTCCAGAGTTTCCGGTAGACCTGCAGAAAGATCCATCTCAACCAGGACCGTGCCTAGCATCCTCGAAGTGCCCAAGCGAGAAGGGGAGTCCAGGGAAATAAACTTCCCCAAGGAGTTGCCAATAGCTCTAAAGGCTTCCTCATTCCAGAAGTGGAGAGGAAGACACGGGAGCAACACCCACAGATGTCGATGCTGGAAGTAGTCGGAGTCCAGATTGAATGCCATACGCCAACGTTTGAGCATAAGGTTGCTGCCTCCATAGACCCAGAAAGAAGATAGGAGAAGCGAGGCGTCATCTGGAGTTCTACAGGTGAAACAGAGCCATCCTTTCTTGAGAAACAGCACTTCCGGACAGTAACCGAGGATCGGCAACCAATGGAGCTTTACCCAGTCCTCCAGAGGAGGAGCGTTCAAACTCTTGTAAAAAACGCGTCCAACCAGTGAGCAAGTAGACATTTTACACAGGTTTTCAAGCCCCACTCCGTCACCTAGCACTAACCGCCTAGATCTCTTGTTAGTACGCCACACCTTACTTCCAGAGGAGGCTGTTCGCAGAGGGGAGGACTGGGTTTTTGGGTCCGCCGAATGGGAAGTGATGTTAGGAGCAGGGAGAGATCTGTTGAAAATCTGTGGAGCACTTGGAGGAGCAGACGGGAGAGGCGCACTAGTCGAAGGAGGACCAAAACAATCAGAGGACTCGGTCGGAGAGGGAACAAAGTTTGAAATAGGCTTGGAGGGAAGTTTTAGCGAACTATGAACCAATGAATCGATTTTGTCTAAAAGTCCTTCCTGATTCCAAAAGAGATCATCTCCTGGGTGCGAGGGAAAGCCAGGTTGGGGGTCCATTTTAAAACCTCTGGGGGACCACACCGGCCCACTGCACAATACAGAGCAATAGGAAGGAGTCTAAGAGCGCTGACAAAAAACCATACTGGTCAGAGAATCACTGGAAGGACCCAGGGTACCAATCCCTGTCAGTGCTAAGAGACAAAAGGAAGTCAGTGGCCGACAGTGATAAGGCAAAAACGATGGTAGGCAGGAACAAGACAAAACTAGGTTCGAAAGGCGAGTCTGAGAAAGAGGGACTTGTTCAAGAGCCTGGTCGAAACTTGATCAGTAGACGAGCATGGACTAGTTGCCCAAAAATGGACAAGTGGAACTGAGAAACCTGGAACCTGGAACCTAGTAATTAATTAAGTAAAAGTGACATTCTCCTTTATCTTTCATTTTCATCCTTTTACTTAAATTTTTAACATTACCATTAATTGTTTCAGGATGTTTGAGAGTGGTTCCAACCTCATTGGACTTCATATGGAGAAAGTAG
>ML810499.1:45713-62929 GCA_009831015.1 Picea engelmannii | reverse complement strand
AATAATAATAATAATAAGTATATACTATTAGTGTAAGTTCATCTTGACATTGGATCTAATTCATTTTAATCTCGAATCTGATAAATAAACAAAAATATAATTATTTGTCTTTAAAAGATTTGATATTAAGATGAATTTTGCTATTTTATTATAAAGTTTTAAATTATTATGGTTTTTTTATAATTTATTTTATTATAAAATTTTAAATTATTATGATTTTTTTTATAATTTATTCACATATATAGATTTCAATTTTTTTAAGTTAGTTTATTAAAGTTATAAAAGTATCACATTAATTTTTAAATAATTTAAAATTATAAAAAAAAAATTATATTTAAACCTAATAATCATAATAAAAAAACAAAAATTATATTTTATATAATTAACAACTATTTATTTTAAATTTAATAAAATTAAACTGTGCATCCGTCATTCATTGCACTTAGAGATAATCGATTCCTAGCAGTTCTATCAAATGGAACTACGTCAATTGATTCCTTATCCGAGTACTCTTTCCTACACCCGAATACTCCCGCAGGCAAAGCCCTAAAATCGCAGGCCAAATTCCTAAATCGCAGCTGAAGCCCGAATATATTCACGATTTATTTTGGATTTTGTGAGTGTGGGGTCGTGGATAGCGGGATCCATATCCAAGAGGTGTGATTTTGCTTCCAAATGACTGGAACCGTATGAGTAGTCGCCCAGGCGTTTCCAGCAATCAAGGATCCGTTTTGTTGGCAGATCCCTCACAGATCTGGGCGAATCCGGATCTGAAACGCAGATCCGTGGATCTAGCATCCAAACCCTGCGGATCTGGTAACAGAGCCTAAAACAAATCAATAGAACTTGTTTGGTATACTTGTTCAGGAAAAACTATGGTCAAACTACATGAAACTTGCACCAAATAAGCCATCAATGGTTGGAACTGTTTAAGTCATTCACTAGCCAAAAACTCCCAATGCTAGGAAATCGTCCAAGGACCAAAAATAAACTCGAAAACAAGAAATGTCTATAGAATCAAATTTAGATTGCAAAGTGTAGAATGTACATATGACGGGGAAACTACACATTTCAGGCCCTCGGAAACTGCCATAAGGAAATCTAACTAATCCTTTTCTTTATTTTTACTATATAGCCTTTGGCAGGGTTACAAGAATCAAAAAAGGATGGTATTAAGGAGACTTAATGGATCTTTCAAACCAATAAAATGGATATTATAGGAAGAGAAAAATGGAGATAGTGCCCAAATTAATCCAAAAATTTATTTCAAATCTCAATCCTAAGGTAGTTCCTCAGGTGTTGATCCTGAATGCCCATCCTTTATGAGCGGACCTGGTATTTTCATTTAAGAGAGCTTATTCTCTAGATTTAAACAGGATATACACACATGCCCTATTGAGGTTACCCTAGGTAAAAGAAAATTGAGAGCCTCATGGTTGGAATGTCCTTGGGATCAAGAATTTAAGCAAAGGCTTTTTTTCATTTTCCAATTTGCTCAAGAAGCATAATGTGTTAAGGTCCTTAAACGCAACCACTAGTTATTCCATGGAACATTACTTGTGTTATCCTTTGTGGAATGAATCCTTCATATATGACAAATCAACTAAAATGGAAAGCCATTGCCTTGTAGGGCTCCCACTACCATTATGGTAGTTTTCAGAACACCTAGTTGTACCATTAGGGAACCTTTGGCAAAATTCATATGTTACAAGCCCCAAAATCTATTGCTCCTTGCCCCAACAAACGCATTTGCTAAGTTGCACAGAAATGGATACAAAGACACGGAAAAATAGATACAACAACATTTTCAGAAAAGATTAGATACGATACAACCAAGAAATGGAAAATATTTGTTTCCAAGGAAAAATTTCCCCATAAATTTATCGTTGGCATCCCCATAATATTAAGTTTCCCCATAAATTTATCATTGGCATCACTAGTAAACTCGTTGACATAGACTAGTGAACCTAACCCAATGGAATTCAAATCGATCACTTGCTAGTGTTAGTTTTTTGGGTTAATCCGAAAGAGTTTACACCATGTTTGGAGTGCTTCATGAGCTTTGGGGTACATGGTGTGTATCTTCAACCTCTGAATGGTCCAAGATGGATTGGCACAAGGGAGATGGTCCATGATGGATATGCACAGTGAAGACAGCATGCTTAGTGACTACTTGACCTCAAATAGTTGCCCGCTTGGTATTCTTCCCTTAGGCATTGGAGTTCTCTTGAAAAATAGGTGGGCACCCTTTATTGTGGCCACGTGGAGAGTTTCCATGCCTGGAGAGTGCCCTACTTCGAAGGAGGAGCATTGTGCATCTTGGAAGAGAGCATCAGGCCCTAGATAGCATGGGGTTGCTTGGATTCCTATTTGGAGGCTTAGAGTTGGCTCAAGGATGCCTGGAATACAACGATGTTCTTACAGGGGGAAACTAACCCAGTGGAGTACATTGCTTAGAAGGATCGATGGGTTCTATGGAGGCTTGAGATGGAGTGATGTTAAAATGCCTTGTGTAGCTACATCATCTTCGAGCCTTCAATGTGTACAACATCACCTTGAAGCATGACACATGTACTTTGGAGTGGAGAACTTCACTTGTGTTTCCCTACAAGTGCTCATTGTAGGTTGCTTGGCAGGGCTTAGACCCACATTATATTGTTTGCCTCTCTTATCTCTCATATAAATAGAGGAAGGAGAGACTCCTCGTATAATCACATCACATCATTGTATCTCTTCTCTTTGTACTTAACTTCTTGGAGAAATTCCCTAGGGTTTCCTAATGAACCCAAGGTGGAGTTATGAAGTCTACAAAAGACATCTTCATTTGGAGTTTGCTCTTGTGATTAGGCTTTTCCTTTTGGAAGAGACTTTGGTGATGATCGCTCTTTTTTCTCTCTCTTGGATGGTCACTTGTACTTGATCTCTCTCTCTCTCTTGGAGTCACAAGTGTTTCTTGGTCTTCTTCGAGTATCTTTGAGCATCTTGGAAGTCTAGGGTTAGGGTTTATCCCTTGCAGATTTGATTAGGGTTTTGTGATAAAACCCTAAGGTATCTTTGGTGGAGAAGAAGAAGAGAAGAGGACATTTTTCCTTGGAGAACCTGTTGGAGTGATTATTGCATGTTGTAGCTCCTTGGTTGAACTAGGGTTTTCATGTTTTCCCTAGCTAGGGTCTTAATGAGCTAGTAGACTTGTACTAGCCTTAAGAGAAGGCTATGGTATGTAAATGTACTTCATCTTGAGCATATTAATGAAGTTTTCAGCTGTCTAGAACTTGCGCATATTCCAGATTTGATTTGCAGTCATATATGTCTTCATATATTGTTATTTACAGCTATATATGTCTTAATGATCTGACATATGTGAAAGGACAATCATTAAGTGATTTGACATTGTCATTGAAGAATCTAAGGATTGTTTTGTTGCTGCTATACCTGCTGTTTTCCTGCTGTTATAGCTGCTGTAAAAGTGAATTTTCAGATCTGGTTTATGTGGGATAACTTACAGTCAAGGGATGAAAATTATCCAGGTTGTTTAGTATCTTTTCTCATTGGATTCCCTAGAAGATTAAAGCTGTTAGAAAGTGAAATATTGTACTCTTTCTGCTGCTGTTTTATACTCTATTTCATAACATCCCTAAGGCTGGAAGTTCACAGAGTTATGATCCGAGCAATCTCTAGTAAACAAGGTGAAATTTCTGTTTTGAATTAAAAGTCAAAGAGTGCAGCAATTTCTACATGGTATCGGAGCTTGCTGTGGCTGAGATCACTCTAGAGTAAGCAGGAGCTTGTATTTTAGCTGAGGATCACCTTGGAGAGGTACTTGACCTTGTTGAGGTTGTTGGGTTTTAAACCTGAGGTTGTTTGAGATCAGCACTTGCACCTGTGAGAGGTTTTGATGGCTTTCTCTTGTGATGAGAGGTGATTGATCTACTACATTAATGGCTGTTATCGACATATTTTTCAGCATGTGTGATGCCTAGGAGGACCTGTGATAGGTGGTTGATTTGTTCCAGGGGTTGCTAGTGATAGGTGGTAGATCTATTTGATTATTGACTAGTATAGTTTTATTTTCAGCAGATAAGTTACT
Source organism: Picea engelmannii (assembly GCA_009831015.1). Classification (NCBI taxonomy): domain Eukaryota; kingdom Viridiplantae; phylum Streptophyta; class Pinopsida; order Pinales; family Pinaceae; genus Picea; species Picea engelmannii. Next base: position 58,842 of record ML810499.1, on the reverse strand, counting down.
CAAGAGGACCTATGATAGGTGGCTAATTTGTTTCGATAGATGCCAGTTTGTTTTTCACCTATGATAGGTGGAGGATCTTCTTCATATTGTAGATTTTCCTAGATGGATATGGCTTTGGTCTCTTGTTTATCTTCTAACAATATGTCTAGTGTTGGATGGTATGTGGATAGTGGAGCTTCAGGACACGACATATGATAGACCTTTATTCTACAGGATTGAAGCGCTAGAGGGAGGCATGACTGTGGATCTTAGTGATGAGGCCACTTACAGATGATGACAGGTTGTAGATGGCCTTGCATAGGTTGTTACCTATACCATGAGCTTTGTATTTCAAGATCAAGGACTCGACTTGGCAGATTTCTATCTTTGTAACTTTGATAGATGCGACCCACTTGTTTTGATCTTGTAAAGAGATATGATTTTCTTTACAGGATGTCCTAGACAGCTTATGATGAGGTGTCCTTTGACTTTGGCCCATGATCTTGCACTGGAGAATGATGGACATGTTGCTTTCGTTCCAGCGTTATGTTCCGTCATATTCATAGGTGATCATTATTCTTTGGGGGATCAAGATGCTGTCATAGCATTGGTGACATGTTCTTTACAGGTGACAACGGTTGATTATGGGGCTGCAGCCAGTACAGATTTGCAAGTAACAAATTTGGTGGAGTTGCAGGGGGAATCGACAAGTGTCAGCGTAAACACTTTCCTCGTAAAGAGGGAGTGTTAGTTTTTCATGTTACTCCAAAAGTAAACACACCATGTTTGGGGTGTTTCATGAGATTCAAGTACATGGTGTATGTTCTATAAAAATTTCAAGCCTAGATGACTAATGTCCTTATGATCTCAATTAAACAAATAACTTGCTAAATTTAATTAATCCTGAAATTAAATTTCAGAACATAGCATTAATCACACAATAGATGGAAATTAAATAGTGGAAGCATAAAATAGTTTTACACATACACAAGTAATTTCTCCTTCAAATCAACTTTTCATTCCTTCAAAAAACTTGTATGGAAACCTCCACAATCTACTTAAAACCAAGCAGTTGCACGGTCAACAAAATCACCCTGAATTGAGCAGTACGGCCTGCTATGAAAGTATGGCCTGTTGTACGAACTGTACAACCTGGTTGTACGAACTGTACGTCCTGCCAGTATGGACTGTGTGGCTTGTTCATACAAATGTATGAACACACATATGATTGTACGAAACTGTTCTGTATGGCAATACGAAATTATATTATACGATCTTGCTTGTTGTCTAGATTCACCTCTGCCTGAATCCCTGCCCTCTCTCTCTCTCCCTCTCTCTCTCTCTCTCTCTCTCTCTCTTGTTTGCCCATTCTACTCAATTGTTCCACTGTATGTAAATACTAAACCCTCTATCTTGACCTGTCTTTATACTTTTAGCTGAGACCAAAACCCTAATCTATTTTTTTGACTACTCCTAGTCTAAGCCATGCATGCATGAAATACAACTTTTAGACTCAACAGCTAACTATAATACTTTGCACTTTTTTACTAAAGTGAATTACAAAATGGAATTACTTCTTGAAAATAGAATTACTCTTCAAAAATAGAAAATATCTCGAACTACTTCTCGCATGTTCACACTAAACCTATGTGGAAGCTTTTGTCCGAGCTACATTTCTCAACACTCCCTCTTAGCGAGGAAGGAATTTTAGACCAATCCAAACCTATCTATGAATGCTTCAAACTTCCCTTTTGCCAAGGGCTTGGTCAAAATACCAGCAACCTACTAATCTATAGGAATATATTGGAGCTTCACTACTCCCTTTTGAACCCTATCTCGTATGAAGTGATATCCAATCTCCATGTGCTTGGACTTGTCATGAAATACTAGATTCTCAAAGAGTTTGATACAACTTTGATTATCACAGTAAATCACATTGACTCCTCCTCACTTATTTCAAAGCCCTGAGACTACTCTATGTAAACTTCTTCCTCAATGATCCCATTAAGGAAAGTTGTCTTCACATCCATCAGATGTATCCTCCATCCCATAAATAAAATCAACGACATAATTTCTCTAATGGAAGTGTACCTGGTAACTGGAGCAAAAGTTTCCTCGTAGTCCTCTCCCTCTCATTGGGAGAACCCTTCACCACAAACCTCGCTTTGAACTTCTCAATGTTGCGATCTCCAGCATGCTTGATCTTGTAGAGCCACCTAGAACTCACAACCGACTTCCCCTCCAGTCTTGGCACTACATCTCAAACATCATTCATCACAATGGAGGTGTGCTCCTCCACCATGGCATCCCACCATACCTGCTAGTCTGCTAGCTAATGAAAGTTGGAAGGTTCGAAATCTAGAATGCTACTCATTAATGCCATGTATCCTAAAAACTTCTTCAAATGTATACTCTCTCTAAATGTGCTCCTAGGAGTCTCAACATGCTCTTGAGCATCCCTCACAATTCGAGTGAGCCATCAAGGTCTCCAAACAAAAGTGGAAGGGGCTACTGTCTCCCCCTCTTCACCTTAAGACTATTGTACTGCTCTTGAAATCATTGGTGACCCAAGCTCAACCTTCATAGCTTCCTAATCTTCGAATGTATACTCTCTCTAAATATGTTCCTAGGAGTCTTAACATGCTCATGAGCATCCCTCACAGTCTGAGTGAACCATCAAGGTCTCTTGACAGAAGTGGAAGGGGCTATTGTCTCCCCCTCTTCACCTAAAAACTATTGTACTACTCTAGAAATCACTGGTGACCTGTTAGCACAAATTTTTACCCTCCAATTCTGAGTTGATATATATGTTAGGACAGCGGTAAAAACTTAGCTAATTAAAGGAGTAGGGCCCCAATTGTCACTGACCAAACCCCTCTCTGTTTGGGCTAGTGCTTGCTAGCCTCGGGGGGGAGTCCCTAGGCACACTAAAGCGCCTTGCTGCTACCTTCAGGTCTGATTTCCGCGTGTAAAACCTACAAAACAGCAAGTTGTTCGCCTTGGCAGCGTGTAAAAGCAGTCCAAAATGATGAGGAAAAGTGATATTTAACGCTTGGAAGGAACCTGCAGGGTTAGCACAATGATAATAGACTAGAAAAAGAAGAGAAATATTGTTCAAAAGATCGAAATAATCACAATAAACAGTTCAGAAATGACAAATCAGATCACAATTTTACCACACTACCGCCAAGAAGAGAAGTTTGAAGACAAAACACGCACTTCTTTATTGATCAAGCTTACAAGAGGGTTGATTGCGCAACACTTGGAAAGCTTACAACCGGTACAATGCTTCCTTTGCTCAAAGAAAAGCCACTAGGCTATAGAGAGAGAGAGAAGAATGAGAGAGACACTACGATGCTGCTGCAAGAACTGACCAAGAACCTCTATCAAACATCCAATATATAGCACAACGAGGGCACATATCCCAAGGGAGAGAAAGAGGGCGCATGCGTGGCTAAAAATGGAGGCTAAGCGCATGATAGAGAGAGAGATATGTGAGGAGTGTGAGATGAGTGAGTGTATGTGAGAGTTTGCATGAAGGTTACATGCACACAAGAGAGGAGAATGCACCCTAAAACTTAGGAAGGCGCACTTGAGGAAGAAAGGGAGGAGTAATGAATGATAATGAAAGTGAATTGGCTTTATGGAGTGAAAGAAACACATAGAGGCCAAATTTAGCTTTCTAATGCATGTCTTTTTGCTAAATTTGACAAAAGCATGAGTGAGTTATGGCTAAGAAGAAATCCGCCTTATTTTTTAGGGAATTTCCTAATTTTTAGGAAAATACGGTTTAAACTCAATTGGAGGCGAATTTTATGGAGTTGATGCATGGCAAGTGGAGGGGTGATTATACGGAGGAATATATGGCTAAATTTAGGCCCAGTTATGCGACTCTATTTTCTCAATTAATTATTTATTTATGCTCAAGTCTTATGTGCCCCCCTACCTAAGTGAATGCCACATCACTCTATAGATCTGCCACAACTCGACCTTTGAGGGTGCCAGTTGGCACTTCATGGATGATGACTGTACCTGCTAAATATAGAAATTTCTAAAATTGAATCCAGCTCCTAAATTTTAGGAACTTGTCCACATCATCCAAGAAGACTAGGAGAACACTGCCACATGTCACTGTCTAAAAATAGACACTGCTAAAAATAGAAAGTTGTTTGAATGCCCTTGACTTTATACTCATTGAACTCATTTTTTCGCAAGGGATCCGAATATGCGATCATAATTGACATGCGAGCCCTGGTGCTCAACCTGCTAAAAATAGTAAATTGTGCCAAATCATCCTGTAAAAAATCCAAAAGACTCAAAATGTCGCAAGGATCCACAATATGTGCTCGGAATCTGAATCTGGGGCCTAGAGCCCAAACTGCTAAAAATAGAAAGTTTCTACACGTCTCCCGAAAAAGTGTTATCGGGCCTAGAATCATGCAAGGACTCATACTGTATGCTCAAAACTTCCCCAAATTGTAGAGACCCACTCAAACCGTGTCTCCTAAAAAATAGCAACACCTGTTGTGTGTATACATCCCTCTCAAAATGCATGGAAACTAAGTCAACTCTGACTCTGAACCAAGCAACCATGTATCGATCGTGTACCTGCCTCATGTGGGAACGAACCTCTTGCTCAACATAAGTGCTAAACTCTGGGAAAATCTCAGTGATGCTGCCAAAATACTACATGTTGGCTCTTAACCCTCAAGGTTTTCAAGGGTGAAAATCTAGGGGTTAACATGACCCAAGCTCAACCTTCATAGCTTCCTGCTCCTCATCCTCTGTCACTGGAATAGGCTCATGAGAATTCATGGATGCAAAGTCTTCCTCAAAATTTACATCCCTTCTTACTATTGTCTTCCTCTGCTCTAGAATATAGACCCTATAAGCCTTTGAAGTCTCATTGTAACCCACAAATAAACCCTTCCTACTAAAGGGCTCCAACTTGGTCCTCTTCTCTATCAGTACATGGATATACACTAGACAAACAAAGATGTGAAAATGACTAACCTCTGGCTTCACACCAGTGAATGCCTCCTCTGGTGTCTTGTCCTCCAATATCCTGTGAAGACATCGGTTCTAGATATACACTATTGTGTTGCATTCCTCTGCCCAAAGAAACGTTGGCAAGTCCTGGTCATGTATCATGACCTTAGCAACCCCTATGTTGGATCAATTCCTTAACTCTGCAACCCCATTCTATTGTGGGTTGTACGGAACAGTCAATTCCCTCTTGACTTCTGCCTCCTTGCAGAAACCCTCAAACTCCTTGGAGGTATACTCTCCCCCATTGTTCGATCTCAAGACATTGATCTTGTTCCCTGTCTGGTTTTCAACTAGAACTTTGAACTCGTGAAACCTACTACAAACCTCATCCTTGGTCTTTAAGAAGTAAATCTAAGTCTTCTGACAGAAATCATCAATAAAGGAAACATAATACATGCTTCATGTTAATGACGCTACAAACATTGGTCCACAAACCTCTGAATGTACTAGATCTAAAATCCCCTCAGACCTATCCCCATTGCTTGCGAAAGAAACCTTGGCATGCTTGCCAAGCGTGCACCATCGGCATACACCATGTTGCTTAATATTCAACTTTGGAATTCCTATTACTATCTCCCTCAGAATAGGCAACGCCCTGTGATGCAGGTGCTCCATCATCTTGTGCCACAACTCGCACAAGCAGTCACTGTTATGCACCAAGGTTCACCCTACAACTTGTACAAATTACCTTCTCTAAGCAGCAACTTGTACAAATTACCTTCTCTAAGCAGCATCGGCATGCTTGCCAAGCTTGCACCCTCTGCATACACCATGTAGCTCAATACTAAACTTTGGAAGACTTATTAATATCTCCCTCAGAATAGGAAACACCCTATGATGCAAGGGCCACAACTCGCATAATCTATTATTGTTATGCACCAAGGCTCGAACAGGTTCACCCTGCAACTTGTACAAATTACCTTCTCTAGCCCCTATTACCTAAGTTGTATCTAGGCTAGATTCCTTCAATTTGATAAGGACTTGTTGGTTCTTGAACTCCACTGTGAATCCCTTATCCTCCATAACTGAAACTAAAATCAAGTTTTTCCTCAGGCCTGGTACAAACAAGACATCGCCAAAAATCTGAAGAACTATCTGACTCAATCTAGAAGGGAATAGTACCAACTCCTGCCATTAGGGAGTTGGCACCATCACCAAGCTCAACATGTACTCATGAGTCCTGCTTCTTCAGAAAAGAAAATAACTATCAAACATTTGTCGACATATATGTGATTATTTCTCCACATCTTTAATGACTAATATGTGATCTCAAGGGTTGACTTATTATGCCACCTCTCCTTTGTGTCCCCCAGTCAAGCTTAATGGGGGGATGACTGTGCTACTATGGTTAATCTTGTCTTAATAACCTGTGACCCTTTAAGGGGTGCCTTGTGGTCTCATTGGGTTATGCCTATAAAATCTTAGTGGATGACCTATGGTCACATGGGTTTTTAATGGGCAGCCCTTGTAGTACCACATCTATTGTTAGGGGGTAGGTCTAATCTACCTTATCAAGTTAGCACTTACCTATAAGAGCCATCCCAACCTCATCAAGTCGTCATGTATCAAGCCTCACATAAATTGATCATGTAATATCATATAATGCAATGAATTGCATATCTAGGTACATATCAATAGTGTACACATGTGTAATGGGTTTATCTTCATGATTATTAATCTAATTGGGTTTTATAAAAGTGTTCCTATCCTAAACAAAAGAAATATTTTAGCAATAGTAAACTACCTTGAATAACTCAAGTAGGACTGAGTCCTGACTCCTGACTAACTCACTAAAGGTTAGAGCAGATGAAATATTAAGTAGAATGAATTTCCAACTTTCCACTTATGTGCTTGAATCTCGTAGAGGTGTGTTGCTTAGTTGATATTATGTTCTTTGTGAGCACATGCCAAAAACCTAAGAGTATGTACTCATGACAAGTCACAAAAGTATAACTGTAAAGCCCAAAACCCCTACATTTAGCTGGCTTTATATAGGCGCAGCAGCCATATCCACTAAGGACCAATTAAAAGTTGTTCTCAAGCTTAAAAGACAAGAAGATTGAGATAAGCAGAAGGTTAAAAGATAAGAAGATTGAGAACAGGGGCCAAACAAGTTTGGGAATAAGTCCTTCAGTCCTGTTAGTTAACACTTAGTATGCATGGTGAAGCTCTTTTGTGGTCTTTCATGGACATTAATTATATTATTTTATCTTTAGTTTTCCTACTGTGGTCCATGTGTGTCACATCCATGTCTATACATACCTGCCAATGTTGGTAGCAATTAAAAAATGTTCTCGGGCTTACTAAAACTAATTATGGGCATATCCAGTAGAAAGTTAGAAGAGAGTAAGTTGAATAAGAAGGGCTGATAAGTTGTGAAAGGAGTCCTTTGGTCCCATCTGCGAAACAAGTCGACGATCTTTAGTTTTCTTGTTGACGTGTAAATTGGTAGCAATTACAAATTGTTCTCAAGCTTACTAGAAGAAATTATGGGCATATCCAGTAGAAGGTTAAAAGATAATAAATTAGAACAAGGGCTGACAAGTAGTGAAAGAAGACCTTCAGTCCCATCAGCGAAACAAGCTGAGGCTCTTTACTTTCCCGTTGACATGTAAATGTCAGTGCTATGCATACGCAGACATGCCAAAATAGTAATTAAGAAATAAGCCTCGTAACCCATAGTAACCATTGAATTCTGTTTTGTACAGCCCTCTAATGTATCAACCGAACATACACATGCACAAGCTCAAACTCTATGTTCTGCAAAGATAAAGATCGAATCCTACTGACTCACAGATACCTTAAGATGGACAGGCTTACCTATGCCTTGCACAAAAATGATTTGGCCTAAAGCGTGAGAAGGATCATTGACTGGCTTCCCTAGATTTGGCCTAAAGTGTTTGTCTTCCCTATCTCTGGTTGGCAATTCCCATAATTAGAGTACTTTGTTTGGGCATTCTTTCATCATGAAAAAATATGTAGAAATACTTTCATGATAAGTTTGGTGATTTTAAAAGAACTTATTTGTGAAAATATCTGCTATTTATCCCAATGCTATCACCTCAGATAGAAACCCCATGTAAAAGACAAATGGAAAAGATGAATGAAGACAGTTTGTACTTACAGTCTACAGAATAGAAGAAATTAGGCCAATGGGCAATGAATCCAGTGAGTCTGTATGCAGTTTTAGTGTCCACTGTTAGGCATACTGTGCACAGCTAGATCAAGTTTGAGGTGTTCGCACTGAAAAAATATTCCAAAAAAAAAATTCTTGGGTCATGACTCATTACCATAAAAAACCTTTTGGCAGCTTCCCATTTAACCCTTGAGGCTACCAGTATGTTGGCTTAGCTTTCACACAACAACAATGCTCTTCTTCAAGGAGTTTGTTTGCTCAAGTATCAAAGGAGTTGATGCATAAGTCTGTGAAGACATTAGCATCAAGTTTCAAGCATTTTTCAGAAAGTAAATGAGTGCATTCTACTTATAATAGACTAAATTCAGATCTCCATCATATGAAGGCTAAAAAGTGCAAGTTGAAGGAGCCATTTGAATTATTTTTGTCAAGGTAAAACGTACATTATGTCTTATAGCACAATTTCCTTGTGTGCAACATGATAGAAGTCCTCTGTTAATTATTTCTAATGACCTCATCTACAGATTTTTAGTGGCCTTGGTATGATGGGAAATGCAATCGACATTACAAATTGTAGGCCAATGATTTGCATTCCTGATTGCAAACATTTCTTAGTCAATGATAATCTGAGACATTTTTGTGACTAGAAGAAACTTTCTGGTTTCCATCAAATTTAGTGTGTTATTAAAGTTTCTGGGATACAACAGTCGGTTGATTACAAGCTGATAACACATCCTATTTCGTTCCAGTCTTGAGGGTAAGGATTTGATGTGAGAAAATTACCTGTGGCTGCCAGTTAGAAGCCTGGCCTCTTATAGGTACTAAAAGATTCAGTAAACCGATTTAAATAAAATATGTATTCACTTTCACAAAGGGTCAGCCAGACATTCATTTTCAGATTTCCCAGAAAATTTTGCCAGATACACTTGAGTTGCAAAATGTGGATAGGAATCTGACTGATACACTCATCCAGGAATGTGGACAGTATCTCAAATAAAAGCTACAGGAGGTAGAAGAGCTCAGTACCAACAAAAATACGAAGAAAAGGATGAGGGTAATTTCTTCCAAAATGAATGCTTCAAATAAAAACTACATTTCACCTTTGTCTGTTGGACTTGAGGACAAGCCTTCCCTCTTCAGAATCGCCATCAATTCTTCTATGAGCTGTGCCTCTTGCTTACTTTCAGGAAATTGTCGCGCTTTCCTGTAAACAATTGGTGGAACACTGAAAGGCACAAGAAACACATCAAAATATGATAATCGACTATTTAGTTACCCTAACTATGAAACGGTTGGAAACATTGTTAACACAACAAATCAAACAAGTTGAATTGAGATGTTTTAACTAGATTGTGAATTTCCTTTTGATTAAAGGATTTAAGGGAATACGTCATTCCACAAGCTTTTATGATCTTCTTTAGATGCTCAACTCGCTCGCCATGCACCACACTTGCATTGGTTGTCTTCTTCCCTTCTTTCTGCTTAAAGATATACAACTTATTACATACAGGTGAAAACAAGATTTAAAAAACAAACTAATTGCATCAAGTAAATTTTTAGAGGACCTTGATCACTTTGTCAACAGATGAATCACTGCCAGTAACTTCAGATGTCTGATGTTTAACCGGACTTTCGTCTTCACTGTCACTTTCTACTTCTTTCTTTCTCATGGACTCTGGTTTCAGTTGTTCTGTATCCTCATCTTTAACTGCCTTCTGTTTCTTCGACACTTTCTTTACTGATTTTTTCTCTTCACTCTCAGGTTCTTTCTTTCTCTTTTTCACTTTCAAAGTTTTACTGGTTACATCTTCCCCCCTCCTTTTCTTCGATTTATTTCCCTTCAAAGTCTCTCTGGTCTCTTCTATCTCCTCATCATCCCTTGAAATGCCAGTAGATTCTATAGAATCCTCTGTGCTATCAAATTTCTTCTTTTCAACTTCTTGTTCTGAGTCATTTTCCTTGCCCTTGGATGACTTTTTCTTCTGGCTTTTTTTCTTTGTTTCTTTCACATCATTAGGTGCATCGATTGGACTAGTAAGCACCTGCCACACAAGATTCTCAAAGTGTTGACTAGAGAAGATTCAACAATGCAAGGAAACAAAATCTCAAAGAAAAATTAAGGCGGATAATTACCTCATCAACAAGCTTTCCAATCAAAGTTTTATGGGCATCAAGTGCTTTCTTCTCAAGTTGAAGGTCTTGTTCCAGAAGTCGACGCACGCCTCCCATACTGATAGATCTGAATACATGAAAAATACAGGCAAACATGACCACAACAATCTAATCCTATATAAATGAATAATGCTATATATCTTAAGAGACCCATGTCATACACTAACTACATTCCACAAAAAGAGAATAATGAACCAATACACTCCAATCAGAGATTAATAATAACAGAAACATACTCTATTTCCGCTCTCAGATAGGAAGCTCTCTTCGAAAAAGCTTCTCTTATTACTGCCTCGTTCACCTCAACAGTTGGCTCTTTTTTGTCTTTCACCTCAGTATCAACTTTCTCCGGACCTGCTTGACTTGTTTCATCTTGGTCTGGTGTCTCAATATCAGTTTCCTCTTCTGCTTGTTTTTTTGGCAGTTCTACCTCTTGCTCCTTTAATCCGCCATTATCTTCAGTTTGCATTTTTTGTTTCAGAGGTTCTGAACTTCTGGAACTTTTTTCTAATTTTGAATCCTCAGCTTCAGTTTCATTTTCTGTTAGATTCCCAGAGGCATCATCATCCTCTGAACTATCGAAGTTCTGTTCATAAATTCATTGAAGATAGATCAAAACAAACAACAGGCACAGAAAGCAAAACATTCAGTTCCTAGAACATGAAGACAGTAAAACTCCTGTCCAAAGTCTCATACACAAAAAGATTTGACTAAACCTTACAGTTTGAGGCATATAATTTCAAACATCAATTTTGCAAATGCACCAAAGTCACCCTCTATGAGGTATAGATGTAACAACACAGACAACTGCACCAAAGTCACCCTCTATGAGGAACTAATGTTAAAGGGAAACAATTATATTATATGTTTGAATGTTAACACAGAATCTAGATTAAAATTTTGATCATAGGAAATCTTATTCATTATTGGCTGAAAGAGATGAGAAAGGAATATATCAAATATACAGTGCACCTGAGATTTACTCCTATGTGGATAAAATGCAAAAACATTTTATTTCAAGTCTCCAATTACTGTCACTCTAATGTGATTAAAGAGTTCCAGTAATGAAGCCTTTTGCGTCATCTTCGGGGCAATCCAAACATAATACAAAAATCTTCTAAGTATTACAAGCCAAAAACATAGAAGCACACAAAGCCAGTAAATAGTACGAGTCAAAAACATTGAAGTACACAAAGCTTGTAACTTGTAAGTATTATGAGTCAAACGTGTAGAAACAAAGAAGGGAGCCATTTTAGTATAATGCACATTTTACTTCTGAAAGAAACCAACCCTCAATGTCTTGTTATTATTTTATGAATTGTCTGTCATGATAGGGGAGTTAAAAAGTACCTCTTGTAAAAGCTTCTTAATCAATTGTTTGTGTGCATCCAACGTGAAAGTTTTCAGTCCCAGATCATTTTCCAAGAATCGGCGAACACCTTCGAAGGTCAAAGAACTGCAGTAAATCCCATTGTAAGTCCTCTGGATTTCAGACATCCATATTTTCTATGTATATGCTAAATTTATCTAGTAATCAGAATAACAGCTGATCATTTTATAATTTAAAGAATAAGAAAGAATACATTTCAGAAGAAAACAAAACAAGAAAAAATGACAACTAATCCATTATAATGAATCCTAATACATAAGAATATGAAATCTAGACAGTATTTGTGGATGTGTCATCAGCCAGTATTAAAATTCACATCTCCATGATGCCAATGTGCACGTTGATAACTGCTTTTCCTATCATCTCTTTTAGTAAACAAGTAACCAGGATTCCGATTGAAGGGCCAACCCTAAGTATCCATAACACCAAGGACCCCACCAAGAATGGATCACGAAACCAGAATGATTTCACAAATTCAAGCCTGATGGAGTGGCCAAAAACCCAGCTAGAATGGGGGTGTAGGGGAAATTAGAGACTGCAAAGGGAATGTGATCCTTGATTCCTTACCTTCACTGTAGGACTTCCTCGCGCCTCGAATAATGAATCTAAATCCGTGGCCTTGGTTCTAGGCTTGAAACCAGCGTCGACCATATGGATAAGAGAGCTAAGGGTAGAAAGAGTAGCAGGAGACTCTGTTCTGGTTATTAACTTGATGAAAGGAAACCTGAATATTGACAATTGGAAAATAAAAGACTGTTGAGAAACATGAGGGCTCTTAACTCAGTAGAAATTAACGAGAATAAATCAACAGATCAGCTAGCGAATTCGGGGGTACCATTGGAAGGTAAACAAACCCAAACTCAAAAGGCACATAAACAGAACTAAAGAAATCAAACCCAGAAAGGAGTTGCTCTCCAAGGTGTCATAGAATGCTGCTGGTTTGGGTGAAGCAACCAACAAGTCAAACCCAGTCTGAGGATGAAATAATGATAGGAAAGGTTCTAGGTCCATCATTTCAACTTAATTCCTTCAACAAGGACAGGAAGAATCTTCCAAAGAATTATCGGAATCCTCACCTAGGAGAATCAAGGCATGGGTCAACGCAAGATCGTAGAATCAGGGAAAACCCAACGAAAGACACAGAGTCAAAGAAAATGACTAGATTCAATGTTTGCTAGACTCATAAGTTCATAACACATCAAAGATTCATGGTAAACTTGCCCTGAGAACCCAAGGAACCAACAAGGACCTTACAAACCTGCATAACGAAGAGAAAACAACAAAGGAGCTTTCCGAAATCCTAGATTTGAACAGCAGCAGGATCTAGCATTTAAAAAAGCAAAGGCACAAACTAACCCCAGTGACCAAACATTACCAGGAGGAAGAATAGGATGCAAATGCTA
>ML810499.1:17664-28318 GCA_009831015.1 Picea engelmannii | reverse complement strand
TGATCCCAATCCGAAGCAGCACCCTGAAGTGCTTTTCCTGTCACTGACACATCCTACCCAATCCGAGACCTTATCCTCACTGGTAGTGACCCTAAACTTTTAACCCATGTGAAATCCAACCTTAAAAAGAAATTTGAAATGACAGACTTAGGCTATTTGCATTATTTCCTTGGCCTCCAAGTATTGCAAACCAAGGAAGGAATTATTCTTTCCCAATCTAAGTATGCTTATGACCTTCTTCACCACTTTCACATGGACGATTCTAAACCAACCCCTTCTCCCTTCCAGTCTAGAGTCAAACTTGTTGCCACCTGTACTACTCCCGAAGTTGATGCCACTTTGTACCATTAGTTAGTTGGTAGCCTCTTATTTTTTATTCATACTTGTCCTGATATTTCCTTTGTTGTTGGTTTTGTCGTCGGGTATATGCAAACACTCCATGAAAGCCATTGGAAAGCAGCTAAAAGGATACTTCAGTATGTCTAGGGTATAGTTCAATTTGGGATACATTATAGTTCAAGCGGGACTCCTTTGTTGATCGGTTTCACTGATTCGTATTGGGCTTGCAACCCTAATGATCGAAAGTCTACTGCAGGTTATGTTTTCAGCCTTAGTTCTAGACCTGTCACTTGGGCTTGTAAGAAACAACAGGTTATTGCTCTTTCTTCAGCAAAAGCAAAGTATCGAGCAACAGTTAATGCAAGTCAAGAAGCCTTGTGGCTTCGACAGATCCTTTCAGTGTTTGGATTCCAGCACCAGCATCCGACCACCCTCTAGTGCGACAATCAGAGTGCCATCAAGCTTGCCAAATATCTAGTTCAACATCAGCGCAACAAACACATCGAGTTACACATGCACTTCATCAGAAAGCTCATTCATGATCGAGTTATTGAAGTGCTTTTTTGCCCTACAGAAGATCAAGTTGTAGACATATTCACAAAGTCTCTTATAGAAGCGAAGTTTTCCAAACTTCGATCTATGTTAGGATTTCAGGAAGTTGTCATTAAGGAGGGATAGGCTCTAATGCCTCCTCCTTCTCCTATTGTGTCACCTTTATAAATCCTTCAATACTATCCCAAGTTGTGCTTAAGGGGGGATTTTAGAATATTTAGACATGAGTTAGTTAAGATCAACTTGGTCTAATGTGTCATTAGGTTAAAGTGTGTTTCTCAGTGTGTTTCTTTAGTATGCATTTGTAATCCAATGGTCAAGATATGTTCTAGACATAGAGTGATCCGACGGCTCATATTCTCCTCAATCTTAACAGCTACATTGATCTGTGCCTTAACACTTGATTGGTCCATGATCTCTATTTAAATAGCATGGAGGGTCACTTGTTGATGATCAATTGTGAGAAACTCTCTTGTAAAATATTTTTCTTTTGCATTGATAAATTGTCTCAAGTGGCCACGTTGGTTGGGGTCATGGATGTTTCCCCACATTGGGGTTTTACCATGCAAAATCATCTGTGTTGATTTTTGATCTGGTTGTGTGAGTGGTTACTGAAGGTGTTCATCCTCTATTGGAATACTCTGTGTTGTCAAACACAATCCAACCGTTCAATCAACATGAAGGAGCCCTTTTCAATCCTAAAAACTAAAGATTGCCATAGCCATTTTCTCGAATTATAACCTTTGGCTTTCCCTTATCCAATATTGGATGTGATTTTGGACCAATTATCAACACAGGTGAGGTCCACTAGTTAAAGCATCAGGTTCCAATTGTGGAGAACAATGCTCAACTCCTCCAAAGACATGATGGAAATGTAATTTTTACTACATGAATGCAAAAGGTATTGATTCATAGTGCCCCTCAAATCAATCAAACAAAAAACCTTTTGCTACTTTAAAAGAAAAACAACTTGTGATTTAACTTTATCAACCCATTTTTATGGGTACTATTATTAAATTTAATTTACTCACAACCTTCACCATAGAAGTTATAATTTGTTTAGAAAATATCTCCATTATTATACACCAAAAGTTTTAGAGGTATTGAGTGAAAATGTTTATCTAGTTAGTTGTATTTACAAAGATACTCAAAACTATTTCCTTGTCAGCAAACATGACATGAGCCTTGTAGGTCCACCAGGCCCTGAAACCTACATATCGTGACTAGTGACCCATGTAGACCTACAAGGCACAAAAGAAAACTAGCTACATATAGAATAAATTGATGACAAAAGTGAGTTAAATTGTAGATTCAAAAATCTAAAAGATATGAGGGGTCAAGTAGGCCACAGCACACTGTCTATTTATATCTAAGGCATCACCCAATGTGTTCCAATGGATAGAAACTATAAAGCCTTGCCTATCACTTGCATAAGTTTCATTCGTGAGCATTCGCGATGTGCAAGGTCCCTTAAGATGAAACACAGTGGCTACCACCCTTTAACCTTATCATTTATCTTATTGGTTACTAGTTAGGTAACATTACCAAAGTTCCTATAGTTAAATGAGAAAACATTAGTCAACATTAGAAGGGCTATGATTAGAAGAAACATAGTTGAAATTTAAGGCAAGATTGAACTTGCGTACAATATTTCCAGGTTAAGAAGCATCTAATAGGCCACATGAAACACATCGTTAATAGAAAATGCTTTTCAAAAATACAAAATTTATCTTTAAGAGAAGTGGAATAAGCAAAGGCTATGTTGAAGTTGTTCCTGGTTACAACTTACAATCAAATCAACACAATAATTCCTCTGCATCAATGCCTTTTGGGGCTTTTTTCTAGCCTTTGGAAGGATGGGTTTGCTTATTATTTGTTAATCTATCGATTTGCTACTGCCATCCACTTCTTGCAAGCAGCAGAGTCTAAATTTTTTGAGTTGCAATTTAGTAGTCTCTCTCGTTCCTATGTGTCTGATACACATGTGGCTGTTAAGGTATTTGATAAACTTATTTTAATAGTCTAGTTGAGGCCCTTTCACTTCAGTCATAAGAGTTAATTGTCCTGACTCCTGAGTAGGCTTCTAGTTTGCAGTAGAGAACATTTTTTTCCAATAATTCAAGGGGCAAAAGGAAACTGTTCATAACTCATCAATCACATTAGTGTATGTAATATGACAGAATCACAACCAGAAAGGATGTAAATAAAATACAAGAGAGATTGGAATTGGGCTTCCATCACCTAATCTAGAACAATCTTCACACTGATCGAAAGGGATGAGATGGTTGAACATCCTCTCATGGAACTATGCTAACAATTTAACTCCAAATGCCCCCAGGACGTTGACACAGCCAAAACAATCAGCTATAAATCAAACTGGGTTTACTGGAGCTGACCTGAGCTAAAGTAAGAACCTAACAACACTCTACATAAACACTTAGAAAACAGGAAGGACTGACTAATAGCGTCCAGGTTTAAGCTTCTACAATTTTAAAACCGCACTCGTCTTCTGCAGTTCAGCCTCCATAAAGGAGTATTTTACAACAAGCCAACTTCTATAAGAGTGCATTTCCAGTTTGCCTTTTTGCTACTAGTGTTTGTAGGGTTGAGTCGCCCCAATTCGAGTAGTTCATGAGATTCCAACCCCATTTCGAGTGAATTCTTAAGTTCGGGACTAAATTCATGTGGTACTAATGCCTCTAAGCAACAAACCTACCTCTAGAAGTTGTACAGAGATGCTTTTCAGATCAGGTCCTCTTGATTGCAATTGATATTTCAGGTTTTTGTCTCTGAAACAATTTCTAGCCCCATAGTTCAAAAAAATCGACCCCTGTTTTGATCTACTTTCCGACGTATCAATCTCGATTTCTGAACACTGAAGATATTCCAGCCATTAATACTTCTCTTACGTCCTCGAGGTTTAAAAAAAAAACACTATTTTCCCTCGCCCGAGTAGCTAAATTACCTCTAAATTTAACTCCTTCGAAGACCAAATTGAGCTAGGTGAAAATTTGCAGTACATAATTGGGAAGAATTCACTACATATGACTATGAAAAAAGGTTGACAGTCGCAGGCATTTCTTCTCGAAAAAAACAATGAGAGAACGGACTTACTCGGATTGCTTCCTGAAATAGGATGACCGAGAGCGCACTGCTTCAGTGATGGTCGTCTCCATCTGAGAATCCTCGGTGGCCATGGCTTTCGCTTCGCTCTTTGCAGCTTTCAATGCCCACTCCACCTGTGCTCTGTCTTTTCAGCGTCTTCCGCTCCTCCAGTATTGAATTTCGTGAAAGGGTGTCCCCTTAATAGCATTTCAAATCCACCAGTTTATTTCTGGAAACCCTGGGAACTGACTACAGGGGTTTCAGGAAAGGTTGGGGTTTTACTTGATCGCTCATCCCTAACAAGAATCTTAGAATTAAATTTTTTTAAATGGAAGGTCAATGCGAAACCCCAATTTATTCCTGGCCAGAGCGCGGTAGTTTAGGGAAATATATATAAAACTTCAATTCAAAATTTTATATAGAAATGGTAAAAAAAAAATATGAGCGATGTATTCGAATGGAAAATTGAAAAGGAAAGAAAAGTATGGGAGAGGGGTATGTTTTATGCAAAAATAATTTTAAGACGATGTTCATGGGCGTTTTACTAAAGCATATTCTCTATCCTTTTCACTTTTTTTCCCATAAATATTTAATTTACTTTATTTATGTGTGGGAGGCAATTATAGTTACTTCGAGCTGCTTGTAGTGTGCCTTTTCCTCCCTACAAAGTAGCTAATGTGAAGATGAAGTCTAGGGGTGATAACTTAGTCCCACAAGTATGTATGTGCTTGTTTGAGTTAGGTTTCTTAATTTAAATAGATAATTGATTAGTGTAGATAGATCATTTGAGTTTACATTGTAGTTTGGTTGGACTAATTTATATGTATGTGAGTTGTGGAGTCATAATTTTGTGTTGTGAGCCAAGTTGTATTGGTTTTAGTTATTTGACCATGGAGTAATACAAAATTTGTTATGGTTCTAGAATTGAACGAGAAGCATTGAGTTGTTATAATGTATGTGTTTTTTTATTTGTAGTTTTTAAGTAATTAATAGAAGTTTATTTTTTCTACAAATTTGTACTCAATTCACGAGCTCTGTTTACTATGTGTGTCGTGCATAGGGTATAGAAATCGACACTTGAATACATGTTAGTTGCCTACTTACATATACAAAACCTTGTTGATCTCAATGCGCACCTAATTGGTTTGTTTCCTTATGCTAACTAAACCAAGCAAACTCATCTATCGATACATATTTGTGAGTTGAAGCATAACATCAACATAAATTAACAAATTGAAATAACTATTTCAATTTAAGTAGGATGCTAAGCAAAGAGATAAGAATCAGTGCATAACACATAGATATTTCAAATAATCAATAAAGAGGTTTCCACCCATGGGAGTGTGGTATAGCATTGAGTGGCGAGGTGGTTGTTAGGAAATGAGACACACTTCCATGCTAAACCTAACAGAAGAGAGGAAGAAAGATTTAATCAAGAAAGTAAATGACACAGCAAGCACATAGTATGCAAAGATTTTACCCTGGAAACCCAAATAGGGAAAACCAACATTCCTTGAGTGTTATGCTCCTTGTTGTCTTATTCATTCAGAATAAAAGGTTACATGTCTAACCTTGGTCCACACCTAAGACACAATCGACATCATACCCTCTTGCTTACACAAGAACAACCTTGTAGCCAATCCGACTTACATCTACATGACCATCAACCTCTAAATTACAGACTCTTGGCGATTGGCCATTCATCGTCTAAAGAAAATCAAAATCATATTTTTACAGCCTTACAACACACCTTCTTTATAGGCTCTACAACAGGCAAAAAAAGGTGCCCAAAAACGGTTACAGATCCATGCAGATCATTAGCTACAAATCCTGTGAATCTCGGGATTCTGTTACAGTCAACTATAAAGTCAGATTACCCGTCGACTACCATTTGGTCTTCAGTCAATCACCACACACTCACCTGTCTACCTCTTGTCGATTTACCTCTTTGACTTGATGTCGATGTCTTTACCATGTCGAACCACCTCGACCTTCGACTTTGACTTTACCCGGTCGACTAACCTGGACCTTAGACTTGTTGTCGATCCACCTCGACTTCGGCTTTACCCAATCGAACCAGCTCGACCTTCAACTTCAACTTTTAGTCAATCCACCTCGACTTTCACTACAAAGAATATAACAACCCAACATTCTCCCACTTATTATCTTCTTTGTTGAAACCGAAAGAACTTTGAACTTTCATTCACAGACCCAAGGGGCAACAATGCCCATTTCCTCTTTGCACCAAGAGAACTTCACAACCCTCACAGACTTGGTCAATGCATCTGTTATGTTTTCCAACGTGTCTACTTTCTTCAGTAGCACCTTGTTGCTTTCCACAATGTCTCTCGTGAAATGGTATTGTACATCAATGTCCTTAGTCTTACAATGATAAGTTGGGTTCTTTGCCAGAAATATTGTGCTCTGACTATCACAACTTATCTTCATAACTCTCTGATCAAACCCAATTCTTGAATAGAGCCTTTGTAGTTGTACTACTTCTTTGGTTCCATGAGTGGTTGTCATGTATTCAGCTTATATTGTTGACAAGGCTACGACTACATGTCACTTACTCATCTAGTTGATTACTCCATCGAACATCTTGAAGACATATCCATTGGTCGACCTCTATCGATCCAGATCTCCAACTTAGTCGACATTGACAAAGCCATGTACATTTAATTCAATGTCGCCTCTAGGTTTTCCTTATTAGCATATAGTATAGTCTTTCATGCCACACAAATACCTGAATACTCTTTTGACAGTTGTCTAGTGCTCCTTCCTAGCTGTCAATATGTATATGCTCAACACTCCCACTGCATGGGTAATGTTTGGTCGAGTGCATACTGTTATCGCACAGTTTGTAGCTAGGTCAAAAGGGTAGAAGATAGAGGCCAAGCTGGCATAACAGAAACCTACCCCAACCAATGTCACCACGATGGGGAGGCTCTTTCTCTTTAGGGAGGTTAGGCCCAGGGGAGACGTCCCCGGTAACCTGGGGTTTTGAAGAGGCTAAGGTATGAAGGTCAAAGTAAAATTCCCTCTTCACAGGTTACCACCAAGAGCAGATAGTCCGGCTAAACAGCCAATAATGAAGTGTAGGCCCAAATGAGAACACTTACTCGAAACAAAGCAACAACAAAACAATACATGCAGGCTATGATTCAATGGGTTAGTACTTCATATAACTATCTGATATCAATATATTAGCAGTTATGATAATAGATATTGACGAGATCAAGATTTATCAATGTAGCAATGGAACAATATCAATTCATCAATAAATATCTAGATGATGTAGCAATGGAACAATATCAATTCATCAATAAATATCTAGATGATGTAGAAAACAATGCATCCAATCAATCCCTTACTCAATAAATGCTTCAAAACACCATCTAATTGCTTATAAAGAGAGAAAGTTGTGTCAAGAAGGAATAACCAAGGATGACGTCAGCCTTATTAGGGTTAGTAGTTAGTTAGGGTTTCAAATTTTAAGAGTTTTAAGAGTTTGTTTGACCACTATCACTTCAACGTTGGAGACCTAAGATCAGTGCATAAGGGTAAATGGAGTCAGATCAAGGGAGGATGCAAGGTTGAAGGGAAAAGGCTAAGGACTAGAGGGAAGAGTTCTGAAGTGTTGCAATGGCAGGGCCCTAGAAACAAAACCCTAGGGGAAAGAGGCTCACTCTAGTGTTGTTTAAGCAAGGCCTCGTGCTCTTTCCTCCTTCCTTAGGTTTATCTTGGAAAAACGGCTAGCATAACAGATAAATCAAGACACGAGAGTGAGGTGAGGGGGAGTGTTGTTAAGGCAAGCCCTATCACCAAACCCTAGAAGCAGGATGACCCTAGGTGTAGATAACCTAGGCCTGGGACGTCTCCTCCTTCTTGACTTTTAAAAGGTACAGCTAGCACAGGGGAAGAAGTAACAAGAGTGTAGCAATGGCTAGGCTCTTCCTTCCTTCTTCAATGGTTGAGAATTTCTCTTTTAGGGGACATGAAACAACGACCTACTTGTTTGTTTGTCCCCTAGGGTTTTAAAATCAACAAGAATTTATAACAAATGCAAGAATGTAAGACTACAACCATTCAATTAAAAAGTTTTGCAAAAAAAACACTTACATATCATCATGAAATAGCATTGCAAACCCTAGTTGTAAACCTTCCTTCAAGAGAAATGCCAAAAATGCCAAGAAAAGCCTTCCTTCAACAAGTGCGCCTCACTTGAAAAAGAAGAAATACCCAAGCAGGGCGCAAAAATCAGATCTCGCTAGGAGAGTGAGTTGTGTGTTATGTCAAAATGAGGATAAAACTCCTCAATATATATTGTATCAATGACCTTTAATTAAATTTAGGTCATAAAAATTAGCCGACAAGGCTTTAAACCAAAATCATATTGTTTTTACATTAAAATGTCAAATTAAAACCCTAACTGAGTTGTAATGAAGGTAAAAGCCCCTTCAAGGGAGGCGCTAGCCCCTTTTAGGGCAGATCAGACATCCAGGAGCAAAACGTTAGCCCCCCAGGGGCCTCTCCAACATGCCACACGTGCCACTGCTGCCCAGTCTGCCTCCAAGAATGACCATGACGTCATGGTAAGAATTGTTGGACAACTGAGAGGGGGGGGTGAATCAGTTGTTACCGTGTAAAACAATTATAGTTCTTTTAAACTCTTTGTAGAGACACTAAATGATGATCACAATAATGCAGGGAAATAAACAATGGCACTTTCAGCATCATTCACATATATGAGAAACACAGAGACAGATATTTCCCGAGGAAACCCATGCAGGGTAAAAACCTCTTTTTCTTTATATGATAAGTAATGGTTACAATCTTTACAGTATCATACATATGAGCACCAACTCATAATGAGGCTACAACCTCATTTTTGCAAGCTGCAACTTGCTGAGAGCACCAACTCTCTGTTTTCGCTAGCACCCACTAGAAGGAAGCACCAACTCCCTGGTTTCTCTAGCACCAACTAGAAGGAAGCACCAACTCCTTGGTTTCTCTAGCACCACCTAGAACGAAGCACCAACTCCCTGTGTTCAAGCACCCACTTGAACCTTTGAGGACACCAGTCCTCCCTAGCTCCTCCCAACCACCTTGAAATATAAATCTTTGCTACTGAAACTTATTACAGTGGCATGATGTTCAATAACGGCTTACCAGACTCATCATTGTTCTACTTCATTTCGTTGCTCTGTCTGCCTCGTTGTATTTCTGCACACATGACTTGCGCTGTCTGCTCTTATGCTTTTCATGCTCTGTGCGCCATGTCCATTTACTTCACAGTTCCTCTTCTGTGCAATTCAGCTGCTGCACTTTTTCCTTCCTCACACAAGAATCACTTTCACCACCAACAACCACCGCAAACTCCAACAACAACAACAACAACAACAACCCCCTTCTCTTCTCTGTACTGTGTATTTATCGCTTTTGTGCACCTTGTGCATGCAATGTTCGCAATGCCTCTTCATGCAGACTCTGCGCCGTTATCCTCCACCTCTCGAGTGCTCTATCTAATCATCATCGTGACTCTTCAGCTTCTCTGGTGGTTCGCCCCGTGTGTCCAGCATCACTGTATGTTATCATGAGATTCCTCAACCTCTCTGGGAGTTTGAGACTCTTCGTCTTCTCTGCGACAATCGAACTCACTTTCTCTGTTTCAGTTACAGGCCTCAATGCCCATCCATCTGTCAATCCCTTCTAAGAATAGTCTTCCTTTACTGGACGGAGCTTGGAGACTCTTCATCTCCTCTAGCGATCACACAGCGGTCTCTTCGACTTCTCTGGCAGACGTCATCAATGGTTTCTGGCAGTCTCACTGCGTCGTGCCTCAGTAGCCCTTCGATCTTGTTTAAATTCATCTACATCGTTGGATATGCGGTGAGCAAATCTAGACGGTCAGTATCTGTGCTCCCAGATCTACGGTTGGGATTCGATTCCGGAGCCCCCTTGCCATTCTATCTTTAAGCGGAGGGGGGGGGGGGTCCGGAATTGGGCGCGCATCTCTCGAGCGGTCGGGATTAAAGTATCCAGATCAATGACTCTCATGCGATTCCGGACCCCCCTTTCCTTTCTGTCTTTAATACGGGGGGGGTCCGGAATGGTGGAGTATTGACGAAGGGCCCCACTCCTGTCGTGTCACCTTCTGTATCATTCTCCACCTGACCGTGCGACAAGGCTCGGCTCCTCCTTGTCCTCTGACATCTGTCCATCTCTCGATGATGTGACCAAGGGCTGTGACCACAGCCTTATGCATAAGGCGCTTTCGTGATTTCACATTTCACGAGTCTGGAGATGAGGCATCTCGATTCTCCAAGTCGCGATCCCCGATACCCCGAAACGGTGTGGGATCAACGGTCCCGATCAGAGCTTGATTCTACGGCTGCGATTGCATCGCAATTTTGCATATCGTGAAATCAACATTCTTGTTCCATTGTTTCTTTGACATCTCTAATTTGCGATCCCCGAAACTCCGAAGTGGTGTAAATCTGTTGTCGTCACAGGTGGATTGACACGTGTTGAATACTGCCACGTGTCACTCTGATTCGTGACTTACATGTGCCTGAAGTGTTGATTCAGCTTGACACTTGTCATTGCCTGGTTGTGCCACGTGTTCTTAAGTTTGCTGATGTGTCTGCTGACGTGA
>ML810498.1:115111-125804 GCA_009831015.1 Picea engelmannii | reverse complement strand
TCTCCCCCACATGAGTTGTCCCATTCATAGTTCCCCTTGGCAACTTGAAACTCATGCTGATTTCACCCCCTAGGGATGGGAGTCTCGATAGTCTTATGCACTTCCGATAATGAACCCCATACTTCTTCTCATCATATTGCTAACCTTCCCAATGGACTCCCAGGTCATATCATCTCGATTGTACTGACTACACCTTCACAGTTTCATTATCCCTCCATCTCATCCACCATCAGTTTTCCCATATGCATATTGTCCTCCATCCATTTACCTAATACAGAAACACACCCATGGGGCCCCCACCCTCCACCAATTCTCTTTCACAACTTGTGTTGTCCACGGGCCAAGCCATATTTCACTCGGACACTCGTTTCTCTATTTGTATACTGAACCCAAATTATTCTTTATTTCTTTGGTAATTGTATAAATCCTTTGTTTCTAGCATATACATAGCTTTTGCGTCGTCATCCTTGATGGCCTTCTTTTATCCGGAAAAGAAACCCATGCCTCCCTTGGTTGGGGAATCCACTCTTTTTTCATACCGACATCGTTCACGAACCCCAAGTATCCCAAGTCCATTTACCCATGATCTCTGAGTTTGTCCACTTTGTTAGCCTCTGGCACAATTTTAACCCCATATCTAGTTGTCCCCCTGACACTAGATCCAGTTTTACGGTTGTTTCCAATCATCCTTCAAAATTCCACAACAAAGGGAAGTCTTGAGTCTCACCGCATCTTTACTTCATTCATGTTACCCATTAGTACCTGATATCATCTATTACTCAGTGGATTTCAAAAATCCCTTTACTTCTTGGAGTCGCGCTTCCCTTCCTATCGACATCAACACATTTTCTAGAAGTGCGACAATATATTGAATCTCATTACCTTTACAGAGGAGTCTCAGATGACATAGAGAGAATCATCATTTCTCTATGATTTTGTTGAGCCCCATAACATTCAAATTCATAAAAACCCTCATGTTACGGTGGGTATTACTATGCGACTATTGCAATTGTTTCATACCATCCGAAGACCTCTGAATTTGTTAGGCCATCAATGCCTACGAGTCATCGACAATTCTTACAATCATCCTTGCCTCACTTCAGAGTCTGTTCAAAATTTAGAACTGGCATCTGTCGTTATCAACTGCCCCCGAGGGCGCTGCAATTATCTACACCACCATACATCTTCAGTTACAGTCTCACATTTGGGTTTCATGACACGAGCATGGGGCATGCCCACCTCATTTGTACTCAGATTTTCTTTTTTCTCCCTAGAGAAAGGTTTGGGTCCCATAGTTTTCCCTCTCCCTCCAGTGGATTTCTGTTGAAGTTCCTCTCCTCACTCTTCATTACAATGTCACTCTCAACAAAAGAAACATTGATGTATTTTGGCTATACGTATGCTCCTAACCTCACACATCATGGAGCATCTCTTATCACTGAAACATCATCCGCAACATTGCACATAATGGTTGAAGAAACACATCAATGCCAACAACAATTAGTCCACCTACAACAAGAAATTCCATCAAAAGGAAAAAACCGATGTAATTGGGTCAAAAAATCAAAGTGCGTAAATTCACCAAAGGAAACGCGCACACACTGCGTAGTATGCGCAAGCCAACACAACCCTCAACATGCACTATGCGCAAAATGCACGACTATCTACGTGTAAAGTCACACACTTCTATGAATGATGCATTTATGGATCTTGTTGGACCCTCAACCACTTCTAGTATGACCCCCAACACAATTTGACACTCATATCTGAGTGAAATCTAGCTTGGAGGTTGGTCAAGGGCTAGATGGTTCCCTAAAATGCCCCTTGTTCACACTATGAACCAATTACATTTTGCCATGAATGTATGCTATAAATAAGGTCCATGGGTGTGCTAAGAAACCAATATCTTCAAAGTATTGTGATGCCACAATAATTCTTCTTTGAGAAACCTCTTTTCTCTTGGAAGCCTTCAAGCACCATTGCAATAGGCCATTCCACTCACCTCTTGAGGGAATAGGCATTGTTTTTCTTCACCATTTTCCATTTCTTCCATTGTAATGAGAGAAGAGCTCTCAATTAGGGAACTCAAGAGCCCTCCCAAGGAGGAAGAGGGGACTAATAAGTCCCTACCTTTCTCTATGATGTTTTGTCTACTAATCTATTGATCCATTGGTAGCGATATGTTGGTGATTGTTTGATTTTCATGGTTCTAAGTTTCTCAAGATTTCTAACATTTATTTCTTAGTTGTTTTTAGTTAAATTTATTTGTTTTCATGTGTGTTTGGTTTGTCTAACCCACTCACAAACTTCTGTCTTGTTTAGTAGGCTTATCTAAAGATGCAAGTGTTGTTGTTTTTCTCACCCAAGTGATAAAACCAACACAATACTCATGTTTCTCTTTAATGTTGGAGTCCATGGAATATTACATAGATTACATGCCCTTCTTTCCCAAAGGCTCCAAAATTCTTCCATAGGAACATAAATGTAGATGGAAAACCAAGGATATTCAAGGCTTGTTTTTAAATAAGACTTATTCTAGATTCAAACTGAACACATGTTGCTTATCATGGTTGCTACTTCCAATATAGAACATGGATAGATACTTCATAGTCTTTACAGATTATTCTTCAATGGATCATATCATTGGGGATTAGCTCCCTCCTAATATTTTCTTCATTCCTAAATGATAAATATGCATTCTCTTCTTTTTTAATTCTGTGATTAACTCCCTCCATTTGAGAGAGTCCATGCTTGTGTCTGCTGCATCTCTCTTTGGTTTCTACCAGGTGTCACAAGCATGTTATGGTTTCCTTTGGTTTTCTGAATTCCTTCGATTCTGACTCCTCTAAGTCTCTTTAAGTTTGTTTCTATTTGTTCTCATTGTCTCCCATATGGAAGCTGTGTCATCCTCATAAACTTCTTTTATAACAACATCTGCAAGGATTGTTTATCAAACATATTTCACAAGGGTACCTTCCCAGAACAAGAACAAACAACAAACATCTATCTAGAGAAGATGTTAGTTCAACTTGTGAACAAGTAAAATAAGCATATATATCAATAGTATTCATATGCAGTCAAGTATTATTGCACCTATAAATAATAGAATCTTTCAAATATTGCTTTCACAATTTGTAATGTAACAATTATCACCTTTGATATACACAAATTTGAAGCTTAATAATTTAATCAAACCTGGAACCTAAAGCCTCAATTGCTATGGAGGGTGCTCTTTTTCTTTTAAATTCACTGAATCCAAGATTACATCTTGGACAAGATCTCTAGTACTTTCCCTACTAGCATATACAAGTGCATACCTTTTAAACCTTGTAGCATCATTTAACTTGTCTTCCAATACGAAACTAGATACCATCTTGAGAAGAAGAGATTAGAAACTCAATTAGAAGATTCAATGATTAAAACAAGATAGAAACTCTAAAATTTCAACTTTGACCATAAAATCAATTTAACCATAATTCAACCTTTAACTTTGACTTTGACCAGTCAACCTTTTAATTTGACCAGTGAAACTTTGACTTTGACTTTGACCAAAGATTCAAACCTGATTTTTTTGCTATATGAGAGTACCAATAGGTGCGCTAGGCTAGGGTGCACTAGGATATCAAGGAATTAGATCAAATTCTTCATCATAAGTACCCAAACATAAGGGTTAGGGTTTGTTGCAGCTACATAAGCAAAAAACCTAGTTGTAATTGTAACCGGTGCCATAACTCAATCTTAGTTTACTTGGGATAATTTTCTTTCTAGAGGATAACAACTCAATATTAAATATTCTCTTGAGTCGTCTTGTCTTATAGGGTTATTATCCAACATTATAGGGTTTCTCTTGGTTCCCAGAATATTCTAGTCTTGTCAAAGGTTACACATGGAGGTTAATACCTACTGTAGCTACCATAATATCAACAAAGACAAGGCAAGGCATGGAATGACATGGCAATGTAATGCAAGACATGGAATGGAGAGGCAAGGCATGGGATGGCAAGGCAAGGCATGCATGGCAAGGAAAGGCAAGGCATGACATGACAAGGTCTAGCATGGCATGGCATGGCATCACAAGGAAATGAAAGACATGGCACATAATGGCAAGGGAAGGCATGGTGTGGTAAGGCATGACATGGAAATTAAGGGCAATGAAAGACACAAAATGGAATGACATGGTAAGGCAAGGCATGACAAGGCAAGGCATGGCATGGCATGGCATGGAAAGTGAAAGAAAGGAAAGGCATAGCATGGAAAGGAAAGGAATGGCATGGCATGGCTAGGAAAGGAATGGAATGGGAAGAAAAGGCAATGCAAGGCATGGTATGACATGTCATGGAAAATAAAGGCATGGTTTGGAAAGGAGAGGTTTGGCATGGAATGAAAAGGCAAGGCAAGGCATCACATGGCATGGCATGGAATGGCAAGGCAAGGCATGGAATGACATGTCATGGCAAGGCAAGGAAATGCATTCCATGGCATGGCATGGCATGGTACGAAAAGGAAAGGCACAAAAAGGCATGGAAAGGAATGACATGTGATGGCATGGAAAGACAAGACATGGAAAGGAAAAAGAACTTCATTGGATAGAAATGAAGTTTTTGATATAAATTTAAGCCATATGTCCCTAGAAAATTTGGTTTTTATTTCTTGGGATGAGAAATGTACCTTTTTTGTGATTCTTGTTTCATTGCAATCCACATTTTGATTTGAAGTTTTACTTGCATAATGTTATGGAAAGATATATAGTTATTGTTTTATAGGTTAAAATGGGAAGCTACATGGAAAGACATGCGAGGGATTAGTCTATTTTAGATCATGGTTTTGTTCCAGGGATTTGTAAATGTAACAGCCTATATTTTTTCCTTAGAAGGTTACAACTTTTATTTTTACTTATATTAGTGATTCATTGCTTAGTATTTGTTGGATTTAGTTAGAATCATATACACATTTGATATGTATACATTTGGATCTATTTATGTCTTGTGGGATATAATTTTTTTGTTATGTGTTTATGATGATGATAGTTTTGTTATTTGTTTAAACATGCAAATTGAAATGTGGGACTTTGGTATGTGGATATTGGTTCAAAATTATGTTGTGAATGTATAATAGATGCAAGGAATCGTGTGAATAAACACACATTTATTAATTGAATATTAATACATATAAGTA
The DNA here is from genome assembly GCA_009831015.1 of Picea engelmannii. Lineage (NCBI taxonomy): Eukaryota > Viridiplantae > Streptophyta > Pinopsida > Pinales > Pinaceae > Picea > Picea engelmannii. The sequence continues at coordinate 120,629 of ML810498.1, read as the reverse complement.
TTCTCACATGAAATTTGTAATGTATAGGAATGGATATGAGCTATGAGATATCGAAATGGCTATATTGTTTAGGTGACCAAGGAATAGCATGGCATGGAAAGTCAAGGAAAAGAAGGAATGTAAAGGCATGGCAGGGCAAGGCATGGTATTTCAAGGCAGGGAAAGGCATGGAAAGGAAAGGCATGTAAAGGCATGACACAACATGGGAATGCAAGGCAAGACAAGGAATGTCATGGCAAGGAAAGGCATGTCAAGGGATGGCATGTCAAGGAAAGGCATGTGAAGGCATGAAATGGTAAGGAAAGGCATGCCATGAATGCGATGCCATGGAAAATTATGGCATGACATGGCATGACAAATGAAGGAAAGAAAAGACATGGCATGCCTTGGCAAGGCATGCCATGAAAAGTAAAAGAAAGGCATGTTATGGCATGTCATGGAAAGGATGTTCGAGTTACTTCACACACACCCAAGATTTATTGTTCATAAGGTTTTCCCTATTCTTATTAGTCATTATTTAGTATCCTATATTTTAGGGAGAATATTCTCTTCAGTTCACACTTCAATTTGATTAGTTGAGTGAAGTCTAGATGTCACATTGGTATTATCATGATGCAACATTGGGATCATCACCAACTAATGTGCATTGTCCTTGGGATCATCACCAGATTAGCGCATTACTCATGATCCCCTGATCTACTCCTCACGTGACTCTATTTCAGTCAGTTAATTGAAGACAGATAGACTATTTAACTAAGCTAGGTGGCAGTTCACTCCCATAACTTCCCAAGAGACTAGACTAGGTGGAAGTTTACTCCCGTAACTATTGGTGTGTGTCCATATCACTCTATACCACCACTATGGCGCATTGGCTTCTCCTTCAGTGTGCATTGGTTGAGTTATACAAAGTATATCATGTGTAAATTATCATTCATTCATTTGGTTAATGAAAATTCTTCCATTATTTCTCTCCTTCTTCTCTTTTCTTCTAGTTTCTATGCAACCGTATATATCAATTCCTAGCTAGATATATTATGTGAAGGTTCAATACATTTACATGGTATCAAATCCGATGGAATGCGAGGGAAAATACACACCAAATTATTTTTGCTGGTACCGAAGATTGAAGACAGCTGAAAAATGAAATTTCCAAAAGAATTGATTCTTACACCTTACAATTTTTTTACATGGAAGGAGAAGACGATAATGCATCTTTGAAGAAGAGGATTGTATAGGTTAACCATGAACACAGAGGAAGAACCAACATCATCCATAGAAAAATCCAAGTATCTAAATCGAATGGATGAAGCGTTCGAAACAATTTGCAGTCTCATTTCTCCTTAACACCTCTTTCACATATACTCTTGTAAAATCCCCAATGAATCTTGGACCACCATGGAAGAGATTTTTGGAAAATAGGAAAAGATGAGGGGACACATGTGCGAAGTGGAAATTTTCACATTGGATCCAAAAACCTTCGACAATCTCCAAGATTTCTTTACCAAATATAAGGATTTTTTATCGCAACTCAAGGCTTGCAGGGTTGATAAATATAAGGAGGAGAAACAAATGGTTCTCATCATTCTCTCCAAAGTTGGTCCAAAATACCCAATGTTTGTATCCACATTTCATTAAGTTAGGTTCACCTCTGGATCTACCTGGACGATGCCCTCTCTTGAGGCCTTTATCGAGTCTTTGACACAAGAGAAGAACAAGATCATCAATATGGGAAAAATAAAAGACCCAAAGGCACATTCACTTACTATGCAAGATGGCAATGGTCATCAATATAAAAAATATAAAGACAAACAAAAAAAGGAAAGATCATGAAAATCCGAAGAAGGAAGGGTACTCAAAACCCTTCAATGATGCCTCCGGATCCAAAGGTCGAAAGGGAAGAAAAATTGATAAATGCACTTATTCCCATAAAGGATTCCATCCAAAATCTGCATGCATGCATAAATAGATAGATATAATGACCCAAGGGTATCAAATCCCTGAGGGTGTCAAGAAGAAGAAGCCATAAGATCATAATCCCAATAAAGGAAATTCTAGCCATGCTTTGATTTCCATCAACTCCTCTCCCGATGCTTGGATCATAGATTTAGGAAAATTACACCACATGGATGCCACAAAATAATTCTATTATTCATTTTATGCATGCAAAGGTCCTCCTATTCTGATGGGGGAAAACTCTCCATTCGAGGTCACCGACAAAGGAAGAATTGAACTCACAAGCAAAAGCTTCGAGAATATGTTGCACGTTCCCAATTTTTTCATTAATATTCTCTTCGTGTATTAGATGAAAACATCTGGCACCGGAAAAAGAGTCATTATCACACCTGATGCAGTGGATATATATGACATGAAAACCAATTCTATGGTTGCTACCAATGAGGTAAATCATCAAACTAGACTCTACACATTTTCTGAATTTATTGAATGAGATTCTACATTATTGCTTACCCATGCTTATGAAAGCAGTAGGATATGGCACAAAAGGTTCATGAATTTAAATTATATATATATGAAACATCTTAGAAAAAAGGCAATGGTTAATGGTCTACCCGACATCCACTTCTCCAAAAGAATTGTGAGGGATGTGTTCTTAGAAAACACCCTCGAGAAATTCGACAAAGGAAAGACTCAAAATTCTTCCTCTCCTTTATATATGATCCATAGTGACCTCATGGTCCCTTTTCCACATCCATCAATTAATAAAGTAAGGTACGTTCTCATTTTTGTTGATGATTTATCATGCTTCACATGGATTTTCTTTCTCAGGAAAAAATCAGAGGTCTTTCAACACCTCAAAGAATTCAAAGCCCTTGTTGAGACACCGTCAGGAAAGAAAATCAAAGTCCTCCGAAAATATAACGGGGGAGAGTATGTCAACAATGAGATACAAAATATTTGTCATGAGGTAGGGATTCAGTTGTAGAACACGGATCCCTATACTCTTCGACAAAACCGAGTTGTTGAGTGGAAAAATAAATCTCTAAAAGAGATGGCATCTTGCATGCTACATGAAAAGTCACTTAAATAGAGATTATGGGTTGAAGAAATTAATTGTGAAACTTACATCCAAAACATATCTTCCCATAGATATGTCAAGGATAAGACCCCCTACAAGGCTTGGAGTGGACTCAAACTGGAAGTGACCCAATTTCATATTTTTGGTTCACATGCATGGGCCAGGATTCCCTCTGAGAAGAGGAAGGCACTTTATCCACAGAGCACAGAGTGTATCTTTGTTTGATACCCCAACGGTGTGAATGGATACAGACTCATTAATCTTTCCTTGGATCATCTCATCATTGAGCATAGTGTCCAATTTGAGGAAAGTGTCTTGCACGTACCTCAACAACCACATGCAAACATTTTTGTTCTTCCACCTATCAGAGATGATGAGCATACACATGTTGAATCTTCTTCAAATGAGAGTTCTAATTCAGATTATTTAGATGATCAAGATACAGAGTCAGTATGGTCATATGCATATTCAGTGCATGCATATGCAGATGCAGAGCCAGAGAAGAGGCCCAAGTGGGCCCAAACTACTCTTCAGTATGCAGGGGATCTTGTTGGTGATCCAAATAATACTAAGAGGAATCAATATGATTTCTAGGAGCCTCCTCTTGCATTCACTGCAACTGAACCAAGGCCACCAAGGCGTCTTTTCTTGGTTCATTCTTCATATCCACAGTCTTATGGCGAGGATGTTGGAAATCCCTTTTGTAAATCCGTCATGCAGGAGGAGTACAACTCCCTCCTCAAGAACAATACTTGGGTTTTGGTTCCCCTTCCTTTAGGAATGAAACTTTTCAGGTGAAAATGGGTCTACAGGACCAGGAGTGTAGCGGATGGACAAACTAGCAAATACAAATCCATGCTAGTTTCCAAAGGCTTTCAATAGGTGCATGGCATTGAATATGATGAGACCTTCACTCCATTAGTGAAGATCGATTCGATACATTTGGAACTTTCCATTGCAGTAGCCAAAGGATGGGAAGTCCATTAGATGGACATGAATAATGGATTTCTTCATGAAGATCTTTCTAAGGAGATATATATGGAGAAACTCGATGGATTTATGCAGGATTCATCTTTGGTCTTTTGACTGAAGAAGTCTCTTTATGGCCTCAAGAAGGCTCTGAGGGAATGGTATGCCAAGACGAACTCCTACCTACTATAAAAAAAAAAAATGTACATTGTAAGCAAGATCTGAATGCTTACATGCTTAGGACGGTCGATTCACTTCTAATCCTAGTTTTGTATGTTGATGATTTATTGATCACCAACTTCTCCACTTCAGTGATTGTTGCAGTCAGGAGGATTATGTATGACAAGTTCTTGATCATGGACATGGGTCCTCTACATTTCTTCCCTGGACTCGAGATCAGTCAGGATGCATCAGGAATTAAATTGTCTCAGGCCAAGTATGCATGAGATCTCCTTGAGAGATTTCACATGACAGAAAGAAAGTCTTCCTCGACTCCTTTCCTATCAAGATTCATACTTGAGGATGGTGGGGACACTCCACTAGTTGACAACACACTGTACAGACAACTAGTGGGGAGCTTGTTGTATCTCACACACTCTAGAACATACCTCTCGTATGCAGTTGGCGATGTTTCTAGGTTCATGCAGAAGCTGCATGAGCTACATTCGAAGGCTGCAAAGTGTATCCTTCGATGCATATAGGGAACCATCACCTTTGTGATTCACTGTGAAACAAACTCTACATTGGACCTCATCGGGTTCACTACTTCTGACTGGGATAGTGATAGCATTGATCACAAGTCCACATTTGGTTACTCAATTAGTCTTGGTTTTGGGCCTATCTGTTGGTCGATCAAGAAGCAAGTTGCTATTGTTCTATCTTCAACCAAGGAATAGTACATAGGGGTAGTTAACATAACCATTCAATCTATGTGGCAATAGAATTTTCTCACTGTGTTGGGCATTCAGTATCATCGGTTGATCGTCATCCGGTGTGACAACCAGAGCACTCTAAAGTTATGCAGAGATCCAGTTCAGAGGCAGTAGACGAAACACATCGAGATCCACATGCACTACATCCAGGAGTTAGTACACAGGAGGATTATCGACCCGCAGTTCTATCCTTCAGCAGAACAAACTACATACGTATTCACCAAGACCTTCACTGAGAAAAAGTTCCATTCTTTGTGCAATCTTCTTGGATTGAAGGACATAGTTTCCTAGAAACTGACAATTCTTCTTTTTACATACACTGTACTTTGGGGGGGGGGTTCCCATGAGTTTTTCCCTCTTTCCTATTTTATTTCAGTGTATCTTTTTTATTTGGGTACCTAACATGGCCTCGTTTCCAGGACCCACTCTTTATTTTCACCATAGTGATGTTTAGGGAAGGTGTTGGAGTTACTTCACACACACCTAGGATTTATTTTTCCTAAGGTTTTCCCTATGTTTATTAGTCATTATTCAGTCTCCTATATTTTAGGGAGAACATTCCTCTAGGAGAATATTCTCTTCC
>ML810498.1:73034-94957 GCA_009831015.1 Picea engelmannii | reverse complement strand
GTTATAGATGAAGCAGTTCTCACAGGTGGTGCACCCAATTTATCCGATGCTTACACCTTAAATGGACAGCCAGGAGATCTGTTTCCCTGCTCTAGCTCAGGTATGAAGTTGCTTCTTTCATAAAGACTTCTGTCAATTTATACCAGCACAGCTGCTAACTCGCGGCTGAGAACATCGAAGGTAGCAGTTGAAAAGGCGTGCTTCCTGAGAACGCCCTCAATATACTGAGAATGCATGCCTCCAATATAAAATGTTTGTGGTAATTTGTTTGTAGTAATATGAAACGTTTGGCTGCATTAGGTTGATAAATGGAACGTGGCAATTATAGTAATTTTTTAATATGATTAGGTAAATGTTAAAAAGTAAACATGTTAACTGATGTTGATAAATGGAACGTGACAATTACAGTAATTTTTTAATATGATTAGGTAAATGTTAAAAAGTAAACATGTTAACTGATGCCCTGATAAATGCAAGAAAGTTATGAACAATAAATCTAATCCATTGATTTTGGAGGACGACTAAGAATATGCCAACATCTTCAATGCATAGCAATCAGATTAGGGTTTAAGATTAAATAAGGTTAAAAGATAATTAATTGTGTCCATTATCAATTGATGTACACCTTTCGACGTAATAAATTGTTGTATTGAATGACGAAGTAGAAACTGATCAAAGGATTGTGGATCCAGAAACGTTTCGATTCCCTGTAGAACGCGGAGAAACCTACCTTCTGCGGATCGTCAATGCTGCACTGAATACGGGGCACTTTTTCAAGATAGCAGACCACAAATTTACAGTTGTAGCTGTGGATGCTTGCTACACCAAGCCATACAAAACAGATGTAATCGTCATCTCTGCGGGTCAGACTACAGATGTTCTTCTCACGGCGAACCAGTCTCTGGGCAAATACTATATGGCCGCCCGACCATATATTGGAGCTAAAAATTCCACGCTTCCAATTTTGCCTAGCTTTCCATCCTACAACGACACTGAGACTGTCACTAAATTTAACAGAGCACTGCGAAGCCTGGCTTCCCAAGAATACCCAGTGGATGTTCCGCGTATGATAGATGAAAGCCTCATTTCGACTGTTGGACTTGGGTTGCTTCCATGTGAAACTGGCCACACCTGTAAAGGTCCCAACGGGACGAAGCTCAGTGCAAGTATGAACAACATATCTTTCGTATCGCCCACCATCTCCCTTCTTCAAGCTTATTATTCCTCCATCAATGGTGTCTTTACGACGGATTTTCCATCAAAACCTGCTGTTAGATTCAACTACACGGGGGAGGATATACCCCGAATTCTTTGGGTTCCGGACCCTGCAACAAAAGTGAAAGTGCTCAAATACAACTCGACAGTGCAGTTAGTTTATCAGGCAACAAACATCTTCATGGCAGAGAATCATCCAATGCATCTTCATGGTTACAACTTTTACGTGGTGGGAGATGGCTTTGGGAACTATAACCCAAAAACCGACCCTCTTAAATTTAATCTGGTTGATCCCCCACAGCGCAACACAGTAATCGCTCCAGTAAGCGGGTGGGTTGCCATAAGATTCAGAGCTAACAATCCAGGTCTGTAAAAAACTTATGCAATTTAATCTTCTACTTGAATTCAATTCCGTCACATTTAGATAATTACCATAATATGACTAACAAACTATTGGTCTTTGGTCTTTGGCCAGGAATGTGGTTTCTGCACTGCCATTTAGAAGACCATTTCACGTGGGGATTGAATATGGTTTTTCTGGTGAAGAACGGTCCCAGTCCTTCGACAACATTGGGCCCCCCTCCTCCAGACCTCCCGGCGTGCTAGAGAATGAAAAGTCATCATGGGCCAATGAGCATCATTAGTGCTTTCCATTATATATGAATTTAGAAAATATTGTTGTTGTAAGCGCTCTGTCATAATAATAATTAAATAAGTTTGTTCATTCTCAATAGACTTTAAACTAGCACAGCCACTAACTCGCGGCTGAGAACGCTTGTCATAAAACTTCTGTGGTAATGATACGTTTGGCTGTACGGTTTAATCCTACTTAATTATTTAAACGTGGCAATTACATATCCTTACAGTAATTTTTTAATGTGATTAGGTAAATGTTAAAAAGTAAACATGTTAACAGATGCTTTGATAAATGCAAGAAAGTTATGAACAATAAATCTGACCCATTGATTTTGGAGGACCGCTAAGAATATGCCAGCATCTTCAATGTATAGCGATCAGATTGGGGTTTAAGGTTAAATAAAGTTAAAAGATCATTAATTGTGCCCAATATCAATAGGTGTACGCCTTTCGGTGTAATTATTGATCAAAATGTACTCTCGGATCCATGTGCTTGCATCATCATTTTCTTATGGAAGAATATTGCTAATATATTCATTAAATTTGTTAATGGATACATATTATTTTTTATTTTTTAAATTATTTAAAACTACCAATATCATCATTATCATCATCTATTTTTAAAATTATCAATATTATCATTATCATTACTAGACTACTAAACTTTCAATGATTTCGGCAGGAGTTTGGTTTACAATATTTCTAGGTGTTTGTAAAGATCCAGTAGGGTCCTTCGGCAACATTAAAGACTCCTCTTTATAATGAATACTAATTATTCGACAAAGACAAACACCTAGAAATATGTTAATAGTGATTTCCAATAAAATATGATTGCGCCCAGAGGTTCGACTCTCATTCATATATATATATATAACAATCACCATGTCTTTATGTGTATATGTATGAGAGATGTTATTCATGTAATAATGGTGTTTTAGAGTTCTCGATGATTGAGANTATATATATATATATATATATATATATATTATGAATGAATAACAATCACCATAGATATGTGTGTATGTATGAGATATGTTATTCATGTAATAGATTTGATTTAGGGTTCTTGATGATTGATATATCCGTGGTAGACTGTAAATTAAATATAGAAGTTCTGTATTGCTCACCTTTGTGTGAAGCTCTGTATTGCTCGTCTTTGTGCACCAAAGGACCCGGTTACTTGCGGGGCACAAGTTCAATCTTGAGAGGGTGACTGAAACACCTCGGTTAGTTACCACCGCAAGCCAAGATAAATGAGTTGGGCGAGATGAAAAGCTCTTGGTTTATTTCATGAAGGAAAACAAAATCTTCTAGTGGAGTTGGGCTCCTTGTCCACGTGTCGTACCAAGGATGACTTCACCAAATGATGGGTTTCATGCAACAAAGGTTACAGAGAAGTCTTGACCGAAGACATTGGAAAGGTGGGTGCCCAATGGAAGCCATGGGTGCCCCACCAAAGAAATAAACTACTTCAAGGCGTCAGTTGGGTGTTTCGGCAAAGAGGGTGCCCAACCAACCAAATGAAGAAGAGACGAGTATCTCAGACGTCTTGGGCACTCGTTGCGCCAAGGGTTGCTAACCAAACGAACAAGAAATGTGAGTTGGGAAGCTTGGATGCCTTGGGTGCACGCCATGCCAAGGGAAGTTGACCAAATGACAAAGAAATGTGCATTGGACACTTAGTCAAGAGGTTGGTCGAAGACCAATCATGAGCTTGACTTGAGCACCTGAAAACGAAGGTGACACATCGACTAAGGAAGAGAATGCCTAGGAAAAAGGCAACGCACCCTTTGGGAGACGTCGACTAGAACCAAAATATGGATGAAATGAATGGTTGCATTGCTAAGGGTTGAATGTACACATCACTTGGAATTGACATGCACCTGTATAACCAAGGGAGCACACGATTGGAAAAATAATTAAGGCATATCCAAGAGGTCGGATTTTGAAGGAATCTCTAAACCAAGGAAGGGAACAAGCACACTAAGGCAAGTAAGCATAGGGCCTAGATTATGAAGCATGAATTGAGAATATGGAGAACAACCATATCACATAAATACAAAATAATAATTTGTATTACATACAATAAACAGAGACACATCAGGTATATATAGTTGGAGTGAGATCCAACTTATTCCACTCTTGGAGGGAGAGGTTGAGAGAATCTCTCAATATCCTCCAACAAACCAAACCAATCCCTAAACTCTAGTATGCATCATAAATGAGACATTACTGAAATCACAATTACAAAATTTATCATTTGTCTTTGTCTGACTGGTCTTCATCAACGCTTAAACCCACTCTGAATCTTTCGGCTTCCACTCTTTTCTTCTCCACACATTCGAGCTTCCCATTTGACACATTTAAAGTACAAAAGTTTTTGACCATCTTTGACGTTCTTTGTAGAGCTGACATTTCTCGACCTCTTGAAGGATAATCTCGATACTGAATTATCCTATGGATACACTACCATCTGTTGAATTCCCCCCAAGAGAAAATTCCAAACTCTTCAGTGACCAATCATACAATTGGCCTTTTATACACTCACAAACTCACAAGATAACTTGTAACCGACGATCTTGAAGCACCAAAATACAATAAGTCCCACTAGCATATGACAGAAAATAGACATAATTAAATTAATGATTGGGGGAGAACCACCAATTTAAAATTATACTAATTAGTTCTATAATTTTGGTTCTTCATATATATTTTTACAAACAAAAAATAAATATAACATATTTGCAATAATGCAAAACCTTCTAATAATTACTCGTTGCCTCTTCTTTGTTGATTTAGCAAATGGAAATCTTGTTTCGAAGCCCTAGAAGTTGCAAAAGAAGATGACTGGAGAGAGGTTGAACCTGATCATTGAACCCATGAGAGAGCTTCAAAGATCTAATAGTGTTTACACCAGATCTCATAATCGTGCACCAAATTGCTTTCAATGCGTGGCAGTGGCTCTGACTAGTATTAAATTGTGCAATCATGTTTCCAGCTAAGAGAATCAAGCTTCTGACATGAACAATGACTTGCACTCTGGGAAATATGGGATCTTGGGCGTTAAGCTTGCTCCACATCATAGTCAGATTGAAATCGTGGCTTCCATTCACGCAGATCCTTCCTTGGTAGCAGCACAATTCTTCCTTGGTAACAACAAATTATGACTTCTTGCACAGTGGTTTGATGGATCTCCTCCACGTAGGAGATTTTTGCAGGCAGATTCTTTCATGCGGCTTCCTTCTTCCACAAAACACTCAATGATGACAATGGTTATTTGCACGGAAGGTCAGTCAACAAATACCCACACACAGGAATAAAAAACTTCACACAACAAACACTCCAACAAATACTTTATTTACATAAAATCAACAACACAACTCTCACATCTTCCTGGGCACTCCCGTGAGGGATTAAGCCCAACCAAGCTATGATACCAAATTGAGAATATGGAGAACAACCATATCACATAAATACAAAATAATAATTTGTATTACATACAATAAACAAAGATACATCAGGTATATATAGTTGGAGTGAGATCCAACTTATTCCACTCTTGGAGGGAGAGGTTCAGAGAATCTCTCAATATCCTCCAACAAACCAAACCAATCCCTAAACTCTAGTATGCATCATAAATAAGGCATTATCTCTAACAGCATAAAGTAGAGAGTCGTTCAAATTCTAACTAAGGCAAGAAGAAAGAAGAAGAGCAACTCATTGAAGTAGAGTTGTACGGTTTTCGTGACAAGTTTCTTTGTAATCTGAGTGAAATCTCATTTGTATCTCTTTCTTTGTGTGGTGCGACTTTAGGATGCAAATGAGACAATTTGCAGAAAAAATTCAATTCTCTCTAGCTTATTCCAACTTTGAAGGTAGTAGACTCCCGCAAATACAAATAATTTAATTTTGGAACTAATACCAACATTTTTAGAATTGAATCTACTTCATTTTATATAATTCATAATTCATAATCATTTTCATTTTTTTTAGCTAATTTTAATTATTTTTTCAAAAAACTCACCGCATAATATTTTTAGGTTCAGTCTAATGAAAAATACATATATGTTATGGATAATTTATATTAATAAGTTTTAGATTGTCCTCTTCAAAAGGATATTTTTATATTTTACTTTTAAGTAGAAATTAAGAAAATTACATGACACGTAAAAAAATGTGTTTAAAATATGCAACTTTTTCAGATTGGTCAACTTCAAAATATTGTAGAAATTATAATATTCATCCATTAGATTCAAAACTATAGTCAACATAAAATTGACTCTTTGTAGATTGTTGCAGCGTATTTTTTTTGTCAAAAAAAAAATTTAATAATGGATACATTGTTTGGGGAAAACATAACTCATTATCATTCCTTCATTTTAAGGAACATACTGTCAAACAATTGCTAAGTTGACATATCATATCTCAATAAAAAAAAATTGAAAAATACTCAATAGAAAGATAACAAAATTCTTGACAAGTTTTGTTTTTACTATAAAGTGAAATTTTAAATAAATAAAAAATACTTTTATTTACCGGAAGTTGAAGAATTTGTGAAAATATAATTTTTTTTTCTCAAAAAACAAGAAAAATACACACCCACATTCATGATTTTACACACCGCATTTCTTGTTAGTAAACAATTTGGTTGTTAGGTATGTTTGGCCACCCAAACACATGTTTCATTTGTTCTGTATGAACATTTTTTTGTTTATTGTTGAAATAATATAACTATAAGAAAAATATAGACATAACTAAGTAACAAACGAAGCCAAGTGAGAAGGCATAGCCCAGCTTGAATAATTCAGTTTGGTCTTACTGTCAAATGAAATACATCATTATTGCATGGTGATTGGGAATGTTGGATGTTTTTCGTCACCCAACTGGAGGTTTCCCATGCCTATGACAGTTGGTATCAGAGCACACAACTCAAGCAACCAAGCACGATCAGTTTGGGTTTCTTGAACAGTTGGTGGTAATGAAGGAAGTTCTGCAATGAAGGAAGGAAGCACCATCGCACAGTTGAAACAGTGATCACAAAAGGGGTAGATCTACGAAAAGAGTGACAAACACATGATGGAAACAACGAACGATGATAGAACGAAGCCGAACCTTGATGAAGAACTATGGATGAGTTTGGATGTAGCCACCAAAAGTTTATATAAGATGAGGTCGATCACTGCATGGTGGGATGCATGGGGTGAAAGGAAGAAGAATCTTTCAATGGATGAAGTTTTCCATTTCTCAGAGAAAAAATTTCCTAGGGAAAGTGAATCCATCTTCATCGTTGTTAACATCATTGTACAATTGAATTCATTTGAAGAAACCAAATCTATTACTTGTAACCCAATTAGTTGTTTCTTATGCAACCTTAACCATTTCACAAGGAATTTTCAATTGAATGAAATATTGGAATGGATGGAAAAAAACCAAGAGTATCCTGCATAGAAGCTCACAACCTTAGAACAAGTAATCCAAATGCATCCAGAACCATCAAGAGAAAAGGTGAAATGGTTAGAGGAATTGACAGATCATTTCCACGAGTTCAAGAGAGGGGACCATGGACAACATTCACAAGACAGAGAAGCTATACTTTTTTTTTTTTGATACAATGGTGAGTGGAGTGAAGGTGGCAACCATGGTTGACACCGAAGCAACTCACAGTTTCATTAGAGAAAATACTCCTACATTGATCCATTGTAAGTCAGAGAAAAGTTTGGTTGTGTTCATGGTGGTCAACTCAACACTGAGGCCATAGACCAGGGTGGTTCATTCAACATCATTGAGAGTCAGGAGATGGTTTGGCACTTGGGACATGATGGTGGCTCTATTAGACGATCATGTAATGATCTTGGGGATGGAATTTCTTAAGCATTCCAAGGAAGTTCCTAGGCCACATGAGGGTTGCTTGGTGTTCTTGGACGAATAAAAAAGTCAAGTTTTCCCATGAAAATGACGAAAAAGATTGGACAGAATCCTAGAAGTACTGCAATTAGGTTGATTAAGGGAGTCTATGGATGTGTGGACATACCTTGTGACATGGTGAAACAACAAGAGGTGAATCTGACCATATGGTCTTTGGGTGTCATGAATGAAGCGAAAGGAAGTAAATTAATGTTGACAACATTGTATAATTCAATAAAGTATGTCTTGGAGAAGATGGATCGGTTGCAGAGCCTGCACAACTAGAAGCAATTTAGGGAGGACGAGTTGAAGTCTTCCCTTGCAACACTCATGGAGGTCATCACAAAGGAAATGAAACCCAAGTGTCCATGCTTCCAGTAGGTTTGTGATCAGGTTGATGAGGATTGGTTAGGAAACTCGCTTGCACCAAAAAACCCAAGTGTTGAGATGAAGGAGGGCATGAAGGAACTCACTCATTCAAACTTTGAGGATGCGAAGGAAGTGGTAATGGAAGAATGAGACTTCGTGGAAATCACAAACTGTTTCAAATTAGTGATGGGGATCTATGACTTCGAGTTGGATGCAGAACGACTTGAGAACTTAAGCTTCTCACCGAAGCAATTTAGATTGGTCCTAAGGTACTTGCGCACAGAACATATGTCAGACACATCATTCACCCAGAACCTTGGTGGTGGACTCTAAGAATACTTAATATATTGATCTTGAGAGTGGGTGTGATGTCAAGGAAGTAAGCATTGTGACCTTGGGGCCTTGGTGAAAAGGTGTTGCAACCAAAGTTGGAAAATGAAGGAAATGATTGTTTGGTTGCAGAAGACAACATTTAGTACATGAGGGTGCACACAATGGTTGGAAAACTTGACAACAAATGTGAAGTTGAGTTGAAGACTTAGTAAATTTTGGCCAAGGGTGAAGAAATTTTCTTTGAGCTTGAGGATTGTACTGAGATACACGAGTTGAGAACATAAACGATTTGAGGACATGGGGAAGTGCATACTCACAAATTGGGCGTGATATCCAGATTGATCACCCAACTAGTATGAGATGTGGCAGCTACATTTTTGCGCAAGCATGAACTTGGGTTGGATTACGGAGACAACAAATGTCATGAGAAGTTGAAATCTTGGGAAAATTTGATAGTCATCGCAACAAGAAGTAGCAAAAAGTAACATTCAGGAAGGATTTGTAGCTTTTCCTAGATCAGTGTAGACATGACATGCGATTGTGGATGACAGGTTGATGCATAGACGAATGTTATTGGTGATCACAATAGATGAAGTATGTTGGGATTGTCGGGACGACAATGAATTTGAGTGGGGAAGGGTGTAACATCTTGTCAGTTGGTCGGAGCATGCGCTCCTCCACCGCAAGCCAAGATGGACGAGTTGGGTGAGAGGAAGAGCGCTCGATTTGTTTCATGAAAGTAAAATAAATTTTATACTAGATTCGAGATCCTTGGGTGTGTGTTGTTTCAAGGATGACTTCACCAAACAATGGGTTTTGTGCAACATAGGTTAAGGAGAATTATTGATCGAAGACGTGGTCAAAGTGGATGCCCCATGGAATCCATGGGAACCCTATGAAAGAAATGGATCAATTAAAGGAGTCGGATGAGAATTTCGATAGATAGGATTCCCAAATGATCGAGTGAAGAAGAGACAGATAGCTCAAACACCTTGAGGGCTCTTCGCGCCAAGAGATGAGCGAATGAAAAGGAAACGTGAGTTGGAAGCTTAGATTCCTTGGGTGCGTGTCATGATAAAGGGAGCTAACCAAATGATGAAGAAACATGCATTGGATGCTTAGTCAAGAGACTGGCCGAAGACCGATCATGACCTTGACTTGGGCACCTAAAAATGAAGGTGACACGTCAGCTAAGGAAGAGTGCTCCCTTTGGAAGAAGCCGACCAAAACCAAAATGTGGATGAAATGAATGGTTGCATCGCTCCATATTGAATGGACGTGTCTCTTTGCACGGACATGTGCCTATATAAGAAAGGGAGCATGATCCAGGAGCATCGCCAGTGAGCACACGTGGTAGGACAACTCAGAGCCTAGGGATCATTTCAAAATCTGAAACGTTGGGAGTTACTGTGAATCTTTTGGAGCTGATTGGAAAAACGAAAGAAGATCAAGTGCTTGGAAGATGACGATCACGAGTGATATGGGAGTTTCACTCCTAGCCTTGAATGTAACCGAACTTAGGTAGCAGTTAGGTTTTCATTTCGAGTAGACGAGTAGTCGGGGGGGACCCTAAGGACCCTCTGAGATAAATAGAGGTTTTGTACGGCGAAATGAGGTTGTTGCAAGTTAGTAGGAAAATTCTGATATTTTAGTTGTTGTTTGATCATAGCGTAGCCATTTACTTTTGAATGAATGTAACAGAGGAAAATTGATCCAAATGCATAGTGTTGTTACTGTTTGCAATTCCCTATTATTTTTATTTTCATGAATGAATGAGTTTTCATTTTGAGTATTTGAAACTGTAAGATGTTAGTATAAGTTTCAATTGTTATCTTTTGTAAGTTATGCAAGGAGTGCATATTGAACGCAAGGAGTGCATGTAGGAGATTCATTTTCGACTTGAAGGTTAGAAGAGATAGCGTGGAACTTTTGTATGCAAAGTGTGCATACTAAGCGCAAGGAGTGCACGTAGAGGTGAATTTTTTTCAAGTTTGAAAGCTCAGGGGATCGAGCGTAGACTGTGCCAGGAGGGCACCAGAAGGTATTTTGAAAGACAGAGAAGGTTCGAGTCCCTTAAATACTGAGTAAGTTGAAAACTTAGGGAGAACCAATGCAAGTTTGCACGCAGAGCGCAAGTGTGCGCTAGGGTGAAGTCAAAGTCCATTGACGAAAGCTCAAAAGGGATAGCGCTTTCCAGAAGTGTAGACGAGGTCCAAGAGACGGATTCATAATAGGAACAAAGAACGATGCCTTTGGATACTTAGAAATTATACTAAGTCAGAGGAAGTCGGAAGCTCGGGAGGGAGAGCGACAGTGGTCGTTGGATCACCGATTCTGAGGACCAACAACCATTTGATCATATCAAGGTGCGCGAGCCTTAGTTTTTTTCACACACAATAGAGGGAACTTACCAAAGTTTTGAAGTCCCAAAGTAATTTGGGACTGTCTGATCATCTGAAGTAAATCTCAACCGTCCGATCGTCCAAAGGAAATCTCA
Source organism: Picea engelmannii (assembly GCA_009831015.1). NCBI lineage: Eukaryota > Viridiplantae > Streptophyta > Pinopsida > Pinales > Pinaceae > Picea > Picea engelmannii. The sequence goes on along the minus strand of ML810498.1, from coordinate 84,003 downwards.
AGTGTCGGATCATCTGAAGTATATCTGAACCGTTAGATCTGAAGAATAGGTGGTGCAAATCTATGGATCTCGGATAAAGTCCCGAAGTAAGCATCAATCGTTTGATCAAGAGGGAAGGTGGCATAAATCCGTGGGATCTAGGTAAATACTCGAAGTAAATATCAACTACTCGATTCGAGAGAATTATATTTGAATTGGTGGTTTGGAAGAGGCATATCTCAACCTTCAGTCCAGAAGCACCATAAAGATTGTAAGATCGACGGTCACACTCGATTGTAGGGCCAAAAAGTGCCCAGACGTTAAAATTTTGAGGGTGGACCGCAATCGAAACCACGGTATCGGTGAAGAGGTACATGGAAAATGGGGGTAAATTGTGGGGAGAAAAGAGGTTGATCCCAAACCACTCTTGGGATTGCCCGCAATCATGCGTTTATGCAAGGACCTAGCCCAAGCTCACATGCGATGAGGGGATAACGAGAAAAGAGCTAGTACTTGAAACCTGAGAGTTCAACAGTTTCGGAAAGAGGTCGAGGGTGCCATAGAACCTGCACTAGAGGAATGAGAGGACCTGTCTTAATTCGCAAGTGAGACCATTAAGGTCTCAGAGAGCCAATTCAGCTCAGAGTTGAAGATCCTTGACTGGGAGGTCACACAGCCCTTAGGAGAGAAGGGGGGGGTTACATCAAGTGGTATCAGAGCTCAAGTTTTGCTTGTAGACACCAGGCAAAGGAGAGGAGACAAAAGAAATCAAAGTTGTACTTTGTGTATGAGAGAAAGTCAGCACAATGCCACTAAGGAGACAAGTGGATCTGCCTTTAGCCAATCGGGTTGTAGAAAGAGAAATGTGAGAGCTTCGTGCAATATTAGAGGCGAGGGAGGCAACGCAGAGGAGAGAACCTAATGCTGGAGACATCAGGGATGATGAGAGTGAAGAAGTAGAAGTCGAAGAGGTTGCAGGGGAAATTTTTATCGAAGAACGCTTGCTGAGAGTAGTTGTTAGATTGGGATCTAGAGCCAAGATAGAGGTCTTAATGTATGAAGGAAATTTGTATGCTGAAGAGTTGTTGGATTGGGTAAGATCCATGGACAAATATTTTGATTATGAAGATGTCGATGAGGAGAAGAGGGTGAGACATGTTGTCACCAGACTAAAAGAGCATGCAACATTGTGGTGTTATCAACTACAAGATGAGAGGAGAAGAAAAGGAAAACAGAAGATAAAGAATTGGGACAGAATGGTAGCCAAGTTAAAGGAGAAATTCATGCCCAATGATTATCATATCAATCTGTTCAGGAAGTTACAGAACCTGAGGAAGAAGGGTATGATAGTTAAGGAGTACAGAGAGGAGTTCTACAAGTTGAACATCAGAACTAGACAAAGAGAGAAAGATGAAGAAAAAGTTTCTAGGTATATAAATGGCCTGAGGTATGAAATCCAGGATGAGATCAACATGATGTCAGTAAGGACAATGGAGGATGCTTATCAGTTTTTACTGAAGGAAGAGGAGAAGTTGACCTGAAAACAAAGCCAGCGAGGCAAAGGTAAAATCCCAGCCCCAAACGAAGGCAAGGGAGTTTCCCATGACAAGGCACATAAATCCAAAGATGAGACTGAGAAACCACATAGTCACTTGGAAAGAGGAGGAAGTTCTTGAGGAAGAAAAGATGGTGGAAGAAGTTCTTCTAGTGGAAGAGGAAGAAGTAGAGGAGAAGTAAGGTGCCATGCTTGTGGAAAGATAGGGCACATGTCTTGGGAATGTTCCGATAAAAATAAAGAAGGAAGATGTGAAGCTCACATTTCGGAAGCACGGAGAAGGAATGTTGAAGCAGAAGGAGCAGATAATGGAACATCCATGATGTTGAGAAAGGTTCTCTTAAAACCAGAGGCAGAAGTTGAAAAGCTAGTGCAGAGGAACGGTCTACTCAGGACAACTTGCAAGACTAAAGACAGAGTATGAAAGGTGATAATCGATAGTGGGAGCACTAATAACCTAGTATCCATAGAGATGGTGGAGAAATTGGAGCTGGAGACAATTGCACACCCAAAACCATACAAAGTCTCATGGTTGCATAAAGGACACCAGGTAATGGTTACTAAACAATGCTTGGTTGAATTTAAGATAGGAGGATATAGAGATGAAATTGTATGTAATGTAATTCCCATGGATGTTTCCATATTTTGTTGGGAAGACCATGGTAGTTTGATAGGAATGTCATTCATGATGGGAGGAAGAATACATACACCTTGGAGAAGAATGGTAGGACACAGATGTTGCTGCCAATAGAGGAGAAGAAAGTGAAAGAGGAAGACAACACAAGCATACTTATCACGAGTGGGAAGGAACTCCTGAAATAAGTTAAGAAAGAACAGGAGATGTAGTTTGTTGTGGTGAGGAAACCCAAAGTTATGCTTACAAGTACTTTGATGGATGATTTTATGAAGAAGTTCATGAATTGTTGGATAATTTTGCTGACATAGTGGGGGATGAGCTGCCTAACACATTGCCACCCATCAGAAGTATCATCCATCATATTGAGTTGATACCAAGAGCAAGTATGTCAAACAAGGAAGCATACAGACTGGCACCTCGAGAGAATGAGGAGGTAAAGAACCATGTCCAGGAATTGTTAGACAAGGGGTTGATCAGAGAGAACTTGAATCCATGTGTAGTACCAACTGTGTTGATTCCAATGAAGGATGGAGGATGGAGAATGTGTAAAGACTCAAGAGCCATTAACAATATCACCATCAGGTATAGATTTCCTTTGCCAAGAATGGATGACTTAATGGATTTTTTAAGCGGAGAAACTTTATTTTCTAAGATAGATATGAAAAGTGGATATCACCAGATAAGGATGAGAGAAGGTGATGAATGGAAAAAAACCTTTAAGACAAATGAAGGTTTGTATGAGTGACTTGTTATGCCATTTGTCTTAACAAATTCCCCGAGTACTTTTATGAGGTTTATGAATGAAATACTGAAAGATTTCATTGGCAAGTTTGTGGTTGTGTATATGGATGATATATTGATATTTAGCAGGACTAAAGAGAAGCATTTGAGACACCTGACACTAGTGATGAGGAGACTACAGCAGGAGAAGTTGTTGATAAATCTAAAGAAGTCCTCTTTTATGAAGACAAAACTCATTTACTTGGGTTTTGTGATCTCTTCAAATGAACTAAAGATGGATCTAGAGAAGGTGAAAGCAATCAAAGAATGGCCATCACCAAGGAGTATGTTTGAGGTAAGAAGCTTCCATGTATTAGTAAGTTTCTATAGGAATTTCATCAGAGATTTTAGTGGAATTTGTGCACCAATGATGGATACAATGAAGAATAAGTCTTTTAAATGGACAGAGGAGGCTGAGAGGAGCTTCAATATACTGAAGGAGAAAATAACAGAACGACCAATTATGATCTTACCAAATTTTGGGAAGACATTTCAAGTGAGATGTGATGCAAGTGGAGTTGCAATTGGAGCAGTTTTGAGCCAGGATAATAGACTGGTTACCTATGTCAGTGAGAAGTTGAATGAGACCAAGAGAAAATACTCCACATATGATAAGGAGTTTTATTCCATAATTCAAGCCTTGAAGAAATGGAGACATTACCTTGTTCCACAGGAATTTGTCTTGTATAACAACAACCAAAATTTACAATTCATAACCAGACAGGAAAAATTGAATCAGAGGCATGCAAAGTGGATTGACTTTATGCCGAATTTTAATTTTGTCATAAAACATATTGTTGGGAATGTTAATAAATCTTTTGATGCATTGAGCAGGAGATGTTTGATTATGTAGAAGTTTCAGGTGAAGACCTTAGGGTTTGAACACCTTAAGGAAATGTACAATGATGATCCAGATTTCAAGGAAGCATACGAAGCATGTGTGAATCATGTGCTGAGAGACAGGAGCCAGTGGACAAAGTATATGATTCAAGAGGGATTGTTGTTCAAGGGAAAACAATTGTGCTTACCAAAATGCTCAATGAGGGATAACCTTTTGAAGGAAAAGCATAGTGGGGGATTGATTGGACAGTTTGGCCATGATAAGACATTTGCACAATTGAACAGTTCATACTATTGGCTAGGTATGAGAAAACAAGTGATAAATTTTGTGAACAGATGTTGAATCTGCCAACATGCAAAAGGAAAAATACAGAACACTAGATTGTATCAACCATTTCCAATACCATAGAGGCCTTGGGAGGAAATAAGCATGGATTTTGTGTTGGGACTGCCAAGAACGCAAAGAGGATGTGATTCCATATTTGTGGTGGTGGATAGGTTTTAAAAGATGGCACACTTTATCCCATGCCAAAACACCATTGATGCAACACGTGTTCCAAATATGTTTTTCAAGGAAGTTGTGAGACTTCACGGACTACCTAGGAGCATTGTCTCAGACAGAGACACACAATTTGTTGGTCATTTTTGGAGAACACTATGGAAGAATTTGGGGACAAATTTTTCCTTTAGCTCATCTTATCACCCTCATATAGATGGGAAAACTGAGGTGGTAAACAGAAGTTTGGGAAACTTATTGATGAGTTTGGTCATTGAGAATCATAATCAGTGGGATCAGATTCTACCACAAGTATAATTTTCATACAATGACTCACCCAACAGGAGAACTGGAAAGAGGCCATTCCAAATACTGTATGGAATGTAGCCTAGGGGAGTATCTGAGTTGAGAGACTTGGAGCAGAGTGAGATCAGAAGCGCTGGAGCAGAATATTTTGCTGCAGAAATGCCAAAGATCCATAACCAGATCAAAGGATAGTTGTAGAGCTCTAACCAAGAGTACAAGCGCAAAGTTGATCAACATCGAAGAGAAATTCAATTTAAAGTAGGAGATCATGTTCTGGCACATCTCAGGAAAGAAAGGTTCCCTAGGGGAACATATAACAAGTTGAAGACAAAGAAGATAGGGCCATGTAATATATTAAGGAAGTTTGGTGCAAACGGCTATGATATTGAGCTTCCAGATGATGTGGGCATATCATCCATATTCAACATTTCAGACTTGTACCCTTACATGGAATATGACTTAGAGGGATTAGAAGTTCAAGAGAAGATTCAGTGGGAAAAATAAATGCCTATAGCAGAAAAACCACATATGGAGAAGATCATTGATCAGAGGATTAGCAAGAAGACCAAGAAGAAGACCCATCTTGAATATCTGGTCAAGTGGAAGGGACACCCAATAGAAGATGCCAGTTGGGAAAATGAAGTTGATATCCAAAATCATGGAAAGTCGATGCATGAGCTCATGGATAGGAATCCATAAATTTTTGTCCAGGGGAGTATGATGCAGGAGCATCATCAACGATCACATGTGGCAGGAAAACTCAGCACCCGGGGATCATTTCGAAATCTGAAACGCTGGGAGTTATTGCGAATATTTTGGAGCTGATTGGAAAAATGGAAGAAGATCAAGCGCTTGGAAGTTGATGATCATGAGTGATCTGGGAGTTTCACTCCTAGCCTTGAATGTAACCGAACTTAGGTAGCAGTTAGGTTTTTGTTTCGAGTAGACAAGTAGTCAGGGGGAACCCTAAGGACCCTCTCAAATAAATAGATGTTTTGTACGCCCAAATGATGTTGCTGCGAATTAGTAGGAAAATTCTAAGTTTTTAGTTGTTGTTTGATCATAGCGTATCCATTTACTTTTGAATGAATATAACAGAGGAAAATTGATCCAAATGCATAGTGTTGTTACTGTTTGCAATTCCCTGTTATTGTTATTTTCACGAATGAATGATTTTTCGTTTTGAGTATCTAAAACTGTAAGATGTTAGCATAAGTTTCAATTTTTCTCTTCTGTAAGTTATGCAAGGAGTGGATACTGAATGCAAGAAGTGTGTGTAAGAGATTATTTTTCGACTCGAAGCTCAGAAGAGATAGAGTGGAACTTTTGTGTGTAGAGTGTGCATAATAAGCGCAAAGAGTGCGCGTAGAGGCGAACTTGTTTGAGGTTCGAAAGCTTAGGGGATCGAGGATAGACTATGAAAGGAGGGCACCAGAAGGTATTTTGAAAGACTGATAAGGGTCGAGTCCCTTAGAGACTGAGTAAGATGAAAACTCAGGGAGAACTAGTGCAAGTTTGCATGCAGAGCGCAAGTGTGCGCTAGGGTGAAGTCAAAGTCCATTGACGAAAGCTCAAAAGGGATAGTGCTTTCTAGAAGTGCAGAGGAGGTCCAAGAGATAGACTTGTAGGAGGAACAAAGGCCGAGGCCTTTGGATACTTAGAAATTCCTCTAAGTCAAAGGAAGTTGGAAGCTCAGGAGGGAGAGTGACCAACAACCGTCTGATAAAATCAAGTTGCGCGAGACATAGCATTTCACACATGCAAGAGAGGGAAATTGCCAAAGTTTCGTAGTCCCAAAGTAATTTGGGACAGTCCGATTGTCTGAAGTAAATCGCAACCATCCAATTGTTCGAAGGAAATATCAAGTGTCAAATCATCCGAAGTAGATCTAAACCGTCAGATATGAAGAATAGGTGGCACGAATCTGTGGATCCCAGATAAAGACCCGAAGTAAACGTCAATCGTTCGATCTAGAGGGCAGGTGGCATAAATATGTGGGCTCCAAGTAAAGACTGAAAGTAAATATCAACCGCCTAATTCAGGAGAATTAGATCTGAATTTGTTGGTTTGGAAGAGGCAGATCTCAGCCGTCAGTCATGAAGCATCGTCAAGATCGTAAGATCGATGGTCACGCTCGATTGTGGGGCCAGAAAGTGCCCAGACATTAAAATTTTGAGGGCGGGCCGCAATCGAAACCATAGTATCGGTGAAGAGTTACATGGCAATTAGAGGTAAATTGCGGGGAGAAAAGTGGTTGATCCCAAACCACTCTTTCGTGTTCTTGCAATCATGTGTTTACGCAAGGACCTAGCTCGAGGTCACATATGACAAGGGGCTAACGAGAAAATAGCTATTACCTGAAACCTGAGAGTTCAGCAGTTGCGGAGAGAGGTCGCGGGTTCCATAAAACCTGCACAAGAGGAATGAGAGGACCTTTGTTAATTCACAAGTGAGACCATTAAGGTATCAGAGATCCAATTCAACTCGGAGTTGAAGATCCATGACCAGGAGGTCGCGTAGCCCTTAGGATAGATGGGGGGTGGGTTGCATCAGAGCACACCATTAAAAAAATCATTAAGGCATATTGAAGAGGTTGGATTGTGAATGAAAGTATGAACCAAAGAAGTGAACATGCACACTAAGGAAAGGAATCACAGGGTCGGAAGTATGAAGCATGAAGGAGAGATTCATTCAATTTTCTGACTAAGGAAATAAGAAGGAAGGGCATACAAGGGTAGCTCGTTGAAGTAGAGTTGTATGGTTTTCGTGACATTTTTCTTTGTAATCTGAGTGAAATATCCTTTGTATCTCTTTCTTGGTGTGGAATTCGTTTAGCTCGACATAATGCATTTCTTGTTAATAAATGATTTAGGTGTTAGGCCAGTTTGGCGCCCAAAGACATGTTTTGGTTGTGTAAATGTGTTGAACCTGCACAAAATAGATATAGCTGGGAATTGACATACACAATTGCATAGAAAATAGAAGAAAAGAGAAGCAAGAGAGAAAGAATGGAAGAATTCTCATTAACGAAAAAAATAATTGATAATTTACACATGATATACTCTGTATAACTCAACCAATGCACACTAGAGGAGAAGCCAATGTGCCATAGTTGTGGTCTATAGTGATCTAGACACACACCAACAACTACATGAGTAAAATACCACCTAGTCTAGTCTCTCGGGAAGTTACGAGAGTGAACTGCCACCTAGCTAAGTTAACTAGTCTATCAGTATTCAGTTAACTCAATGAAAAGGAGTGAAGTGAGGAGGAGATAAGGGAATCATGGGTAATACACTAGTCTGGTGATGATCCCAAGGATAATGCGCATTAGCTGGTGATTATCCCAATGTTGCATGGTGATAATCCCAATATAACATCTAGACTCCACTCAACTAATCAAACTAAAGTGAAAACTGAAGAAAATATTCTTCCTAGAGGAATATTGTTCCTAAAATATAGGAGACTGAATAATGACTAATAAAAATAGGAAAAACATTAGTAAAAATAAATCGTAGGTGTGTGTGAAGTAACTCCAACACCCCCCTGAACATCACTATGGTGAAAATAAATAATGGGTCCCACCAATGAGGCCATGTTAGGTACCCAAATACAAAAGATACAATGAAATAAAGCAAGGAAAGAGGGAAAACCTCATGGGAAAACCTCATGTAAAAAGAAGAAATGACAGTTGCTAGGAAATTGTGTCCTTCACTCCAAGACGAATGTGCACAGAATGGAACTTCTTCTCAATGAAGATCTTGGTGAAGATGTCTGCAGTTTGTTCTACTAAAGTATAGAACTGCAGGTCGATGATCCCCTCGTCGAATAGGTCCTGTAAATACTGAATGTAGATCTCGATGTGCTTTGTTCGTTGCCTCTGAACTAGATCTCTGCAGAACTTCAAAGTGCTCTGGTTTTCACACCATTTGACGATCGGCCGATGAAACTAAATTCCCAACTTAGTGAGAAAATGTTGTAGCCACATAGCCTGAATGGTTATGTTAACTACCTCTCTGTACTCTGCCTCGGCTGAATATAGAGCAATAGAAGCCTTCTTCTTTCTTGACTAACAGATAGGCCCGGAAACAAGACTGAGTGAGTAACTAGATGTCGACTTGCGATCAATGCTATCTCTAACCCAGTCAAAATCAATGAACCCGATGAGGTCCAATGTAGAGTATGTTGCATTTTGAATCCCAAAGATGATGGTGCCATGTACGTATTGAAGGACATGCTTTGCAGCTTTACAATGTAGCTCATGTGACTCCTTCATGAACTTGTAGATTTCTCCAACTGCATAGGAGAGGTTTGGTCTAGAGTGTGTGAGATACAATAAACTCCCCACTAGTTGTTTGTATAGTGTGTTTTCAACCAGTGGAGTGTCCCCACCATCCTCAAGTTTGAATCCTGATAGGAAAGGAGTCAGAGTAGACTTGCAGTCTGTCATGTGAAATCTCTCAAGGAGATCTCGTGCATACTTGGCCTACGACAGTTTGATTCCTGATGCATCCTGACTGATATTGAGTCTAAGGAAGAAGTGTAGCAGACCCATGTCCATCATCAAGAACCTCTTATGCAAAATCATCTTGACAACAACAATTGATGAAGTCAAGAAAATAGTGTTCAACAAATCATGAACATACAGAACTAGGAGTAGAAGTGAGTCAATCGTCTAGAGAATGCAAACATTTGGATCTGACTTACAACGTACAAAGTTCTATGAAAATAGTTAGTAGTCCATCTTGGCATACCATGCCCTCAGAGCCTTCTTGAGGCCATAAAGATATTTCTTCAATCATAGACCAAAAAGGAATCCTGCATACATCCCTGGGGCTGCTCCATATAGATCTCCTCAGAGATATCATCATGAAGAAATGCATTCTTCACATCCATCTGATAGAATTAACATCCCTTGGCTTCCGTAATGGCAATTTCCAAGCGTATGGAATCCATATTTTCCACTAGAGAAAAGGTCTCATCATATTCAATGCCATGCACCTATTGAAATCCTTTGGAAAATAGTCTGGCTTTGTATCTACTAATATTTCCATCTGTTGTTCTCTTGGTATCATAGACCCATATGCAGCTGACAAGTTTCCTTCCAGAAGGAAGGGGAACTAGATCCCAAGTCTGGTTCTTGAGGAGGGAATTGTACTCCTCCTGTATGGAAGATTCCCAAAAGGGATTACCAGTAGCCTCACCATAAGATTGTGGATTTGAAGAATAAACCAAGGAAATATTCTTGGGTGGAAATGGTTCAGTGGCAGTGATTGCAAGAGGAGGCTCCTCGAAATCATATCGATTCCTCCTAGTATCAGTTGGATCCCCAACAATATCCCCTGCATCCTGAAGAGTAGTTTGAGCCCACTTGGGCCTCGGCTCTCGCTTTACATTTGCATCTGCATGGAAAAACTTCGTATCTGAATATAATGAATTTATATATGGATCATATGAATCCTCTGAATTGGAACTCTCATCTGAAGAAGAGTCATCATGTGCATGCTCATCATCTTTGACAGGTGGAAGAACAAAGGTGTATGCATGTGACTATTGAGGTACATGCGAGAAACTTTCCTCGAACTGGACACTTTGGTGAATGATGAGCTGATATGAGGAAAATTAAATAAGTATGTATCCCTTCACACCCACATTGGGCGTTTCCTTGTCGTGACAGTTTTGGAGGGCATTGAACCCTGTCACCATTAATGGGTCGGCCATAGCATAAATGAAAACATGCTAGAATAACCTAGGTTCAGTCCTAACATGTCATCCACCTCACCTTCATGTTCGAATCACTTAAATGTTGAGTGCTAGGTTTAGAACTAGGCATTAGGTGGATTCATGTTAGCTTACGCCCTGGGTGTTAACTCCATATGTAGTATGTAAATCATATGCAACTTCAAACTTAGCCCTTGATACTATGGGAATTTTTTAATCATAAAATGTTATATTATGGTAAGAGTTATGGGTTGGATACATTAATACCCTCGTGTGTGGACTGTAAACTATGACAGTGATGTTTCCAAGTCCTCTAGTGTCATCAACTATGTTATAATATATGTCAATATTACTATGTTAAAGAAATACATGTAACCAAACTATAACATAGGTTTACAACATTCCAAGTATGGATAACATAGTTAGGAGGCAACTCTAAAATATGATATGAGATAAACCCTATGCTATGGACCTTGGTAGTCATAGTTACCTTTTTAATAATGCAGTTAAATGTATGACTTTAATTTCAGTAGTAGGGAAAATTTTGATTATGAGTTAATCTAATGGAGTTGCTTTGTTTATTTTAATACTAGCAACAGTAAGATCTTTTGTTGGACCGTAAACCTCCTACAAACTTTCAGTATGGATAGTCCAA
>ML810498.1:32824-44146 GCA_009831015.1 Picea engelmannii | reverse complement strand
TGTCTGAATGTGAACTGAATGCAGTGGAGAGATGCAGACATCAACTGGACATGAAGCATAAAGAAAGCATACAATAGAAAGGAGGACATCAGACAGAAAGAGGACACAAAATTAAGATGACATTATACAGACATCTTAAAGCAACCATCATAGGACTTAAAGCGGACGACATCATATGAACGTAATACAGACTTCCTAAAGGGCATACTTAATGCGTACATAAAGCGTAGTGCTTCATGCATATTGAAAGGTGAGGTCAGAGCCTATATGGATCTAGCTAGGCAAGGTCTGAGGTTCCAGAGGAGTGTAATTCTAGTCCCAAGGAGTAGGTCAGAGGCATAGGTTATGGAGGAAGGCTTATAAGTTTTATTCCGAGACATAGTTCTGGATTCTGAGGGCCCAAAGGATATTCCCACCCAAGGCAATTTCAAAGGTAGTTCCTAAAATGCAGATTTCGTAGGTAGGTTCTAGGGCTGAGGGCCCAAAGGCTATTCCCACCAGATAGGAGTCTACCAAGAAAGGTGGAGTTTTAGGTCCCAAGGAGGAGTTCAGAGGCATATTTTTTCAAAGGCAAGTCCCAAGGCTGAGGGTTAAGGCGGTCGGTATGAGGGTAAGTATGGATTTGCCAAGGAGGAGTTAAGGAGTTAATAGAGTTCAGACTATAAATGGTTTGAGAGGCTTGAACATCACGGGTAAGCTTGAACTCCTATATTCCCCCACCCCATGGGTTCAAATGTTTCCAGTGGTTAAGTAGCACTAGGTAATGGAGAAGTTGTAAGGAACATCTCACTAAAACTGTTTCCTGATTGCATTATATATGTGCATATCCACCCACAAATTTCAAAGCACAACCTCAACATTCCTTCCACTTCTTCAGTCCTTTTGGCCACTCCTATACGGCCAGCCAACATAATTGTAAGAATCCAAGCTGTCTTGGTGCACCTGACTAAAACACTCACTAAGTATTTTTGGCTTTCACAAGAGATAGCGTCTATAGTCTATATGTGGCTCTATATGAGGTCTATAGGGCAGACATTTGTAAGTTCGAAGCAAGCAATAAGCCCTCGGTTTATATAAAAGCGAAAAGGCACTCAACCTCTAATCGAATCAATCTAGCCTCTCATAGGGCAGTGTTTGTAAAAGGCATGTTTCATAAAGAATCAAATTCATTTGCAGTGCCTGTGACTCCCCACTTCTCTCTAAAGATGTTGTTTTATTAGATGAAAAGGCGAATGAGTATGTTTTCTAGAAGCGGGAGCCAAGCCCGGGATCGAAGCTGAGTAGGGAATCTAAGTAAGTATCCAAGGCCAGGTAGTAACCCTCATTGTGTTCCATGGGGTAAGGCTCGAGGTTCCAGGTCTAGGGTTTAGGGATGGATTCTTCCTCCATTGAGGGTATAGGTTTGATAGTTATGGAAGATATGGGGAAATCCAACCCAACCTCCTGACACATGAAATACGACAGTCAACAATCTGCGCTGATGAAACAGGGAAATGTTCTATATGAAACAAGGGATTCGTCCATGCTATCAACAATGGGATATCTACAAGGACCACCACCTCCTAGGGCCCTATGACTAGATGTTGACCCTCTATAATTAAGTGCGTTGACTCTTGTCATGGAGGATCGACTATCAGCTATCATAGAGAAACGTTGTAAAAGGGGCAAGGATAGAAGCCGCTCGACCGAGGTACGAGGGGGAGGGTATAGTTATAAAGAAAAAAATCTAATTAAGTGGCCCGATGAGATATATTTCATTTTACTCCCTAAAATATTTGTGTGAACAAAATGGGGTAATGATAATGTTTTTTGAGATCTGTGCCATCAAAACATGTTGGCTGCCCCGAACCACCATATCTAAATAAATATCTAAATAAATCAACCATTCCACCTCTTCTCCCATCCTTTCTCCCTCCAAGCAAGCCCTCAGTTAATTGACTAGGAATTTTTGGTTCCTCCTCTCCCTAACCCAGAAAGAGGCGAAAGCAATCGATGGCATCCTGCCCCTCCTAGGTAAACGACATGATAAAGGAGGGCATGGCTTCCTCCAATGAATGAATGTGAGAAATAAATAAAATAAGTATGGTGAGAACTTTTAGAGCTCCCCCATGCAATTATTCCCAATAGAAACTATTAGTAGCTTCCATGTTGTAGTATTAGATATTTCTCAACTTATTCCAACCATTTCAGTATAAGTTGGGGAACCATAGTTGGTATGTTCAGTTGGTATGTTCCCATAGTGCTCCAAATAGTCACCATATAATAAGTAACCAACATGGATCGAACTTGAAATCATCCCCATATCCACCACATTGAATCCATTTCAAATCAACTTGCTTGGTGGGTCCTCCGATGTCTGGCTGTAGCCCATGGTAACCTTATTATGTGGGAAGTAGTAGTAGTATGAACCTCTCTCTCATGCAGTAGGTACAATCACTTTATACTACTTATTTTTTCATCTTTAGATCAGATTACAAATTCCAATAGAAAAGTGAAACCCAGATATGGTCCTCGATGACCCTATCTCTCAATGAATTCTAGTTGCCAATGATGGGCTCTGCTCTATGGTAGGCAAAAACTATGACTGGTTGTTTTTTATCCATTCAAATTGGATTATTCCCCAAACCCCCCCTTTTTTTGTTGATACCCCATTGGATCACAAGAGTAAACCCCAAATATGGGATTGGATTGGATTAAAGGCCATAGAGTCATCTCCATGGCAATAATCAACCGATAATAGCCCTAGTACCAGCGATCATAAGAGTGAAAGCCATAAGGTCACTTTCCTTAAGTTTGACTAATAGCCACCCATAAAGATTGTCTTAGGTAATAGCTATGGAATAATTGCATATATAACTGATATAACACATCTATCTATTAGTGGAAAAAGGAAATGGACCTAGACTCGAAGCTAGCCCAGTTCATAATACACTTGACCATGGAGAAGTTGTTAGGGTAATTAGTGCACCTCACACTGGGGACTACATCTGTGTGCCCTCCGCTCATATGCTTATGGGATATGTATGTTGAATCATCAAATTGAACTATGGCTAGTTGAGAGCCAGGCTTAGAGAAAGCTAAAAGTGAAACGTAGAGATGCGATATCATCGTATATATCGATGTTGCATTGATTTATTGATCTCTTGATCTAGAGATTTCAATATTCTCTCGTAATTGTATTGAGAAGGTATTGTATTGAGAAGGTTTTACTTATCCCCACGTTGATCTCTCGTTTATGGGGATTTCACGGGATATGGAGATTTCATGTTTTTGGATTATTATTCCCTTGTTGATTCCTCACCCATTGGATTACTGTAAGAGTAAAAAACCCCATTGATTATTGTAGGAAGTCCTATTGGATTATTCCCCTCCCTATGGCAGCTCTGTATGGCAAGAACCCTCTTGGTGACAAAGTGGATGATACACTAAATGGGAAAAGTGAAACGTAGATATGTGATATTCATATATTATAGATATTCGATTATAGTCCCATTGGCTTATTATTCCCCCTCCCTCCCATTTGAAGGTTTTCACACTACGTGCCAAAATTACCCTATCTCTTCCCATGGATTATTCCAAATAGGAGACTACTCTTTAGGAGACTACTATCTAACAAGGACAAGTTAAACTTAGATATGCAAGTTTGGTCGAGCCTCAATCAACTTCATCATGTAGATATATGGTCGTTATAAATAAACAACATGGCTCCCAATGTCTATGGAAAAGGTCAACGTAGAGATGTGATCTCTCATATATTGGAGAAACTTCCCAAAATGCCCCGATGGAGAAAAGAATGGGTCATCCAACCCCATAAAAAAGAGGTTTCATTAAGCAATAACATTGAATTGAAAGAAGTTGTCATATTGTCCAACCACACTTTGTGCCTCCTGCTCAAATACCGAAGAACCTGAGGCCATTGAGAAAGCAATGTCTGGTGGGTCTGGTGAGTAATGTAAGAAAGAAAGTATTCTAGTGTACATGGGAACATTTCCTAATGAATGGGACTATAATAGGTCGGTCTTCTATTAATTCCATGGGATTGACTCTAAGGCTAGTAGTAGTTTTTGGACACTACAACTTAAAGCACTAAAGATTTTCTCTCTCCTTCCTTTTTTAAAAGAATGGATACTTCAGGATTTCTATAATAAGAAAATCTATCTTTGTTGAGTAGAGAGATCTATATATCTAGTTCGTAGAGAGGTAATTGAATCCCCATATTGTGTAGGGGGCCTCAGCACATGGGAAAGAGAAGCAGATATTGTTGTCCATTGTACCCCACCCCAAAGATGTGAGTTGTGACCCACTTGGCAGATATTGGCATATATGGTTTCCTTGAGAGTGAAAGCTAAGCGCCCCGCCTTCCCATAGATAAATTGTAGAGAACTGGATGCTATTAGTTTGGGATTTTTTTTATAGGCTTTTCTGATACAATTACTCTTATTATTGGCTAATCTCCCATATGAATAAAATTGGTTTTTGTTGGAGCCTTCCCTTAAGAAAGAAAGGGCCTTGTTTCACTAGAGTGAGTTCCATGGAGTAAGGGAGTAAAGCTTAGACTGACTGCCTTAATTAAGTCCATAATGGAAATGGGGGCTAATAACCTATTGGGGGATTTCTATATTGTATGGTGAAAACATAGCCTAATTCATATATGATCTTTAAGTAACCAACTACATGGCAGAGATAAAACATATATATGCACAAGTATCGACATAAGACTTGCTGCTATGAGGTTTGCAGGTTAGGTTTCCCAGCCCCAACAAAGAATTCTTCATGTTCCAGGTCTTTCTATGTCCATGTCTATGTGCAGGCCTCCTTTTATTTATGTCTGGGCCTCTATCTACCTATATATAGTGTGTCAGGCTTCAATATCCAGACCTGAAGTTCAAGATCTGTAATGCCTCAATCACTAAGGGCCTAACCGGACCTACCTCTCATAGTGTTTCTCTATGCGGTTGTGGAACCTCATCTCCTAGTAGTATTTCTCCATCTTCATATGGTTGACCGGCTAGCATTGTTGAATCCATAACAACGTCCTTTGATAGTAGGGCCAACCCCTCGCGGTAGTGAAACCTCATGATGGCATGGTTATGGAACATGAACAAGAGAAATTTGTATTAATGGCATATGTTCTCGGACAACGAGATCTAACACACACAGTCTAGTGTCTCATCTCTGCGGTAACTTCTTTCCTTTCTTCTGGCTCCAGGTTGTCTATCTTGAGCGGTATCGCTCCATCCTCATGGGGGATCTTGCGGTAGTAGGCTCTCCAACCAACCCCTAGGGAAATATCATGAAATGATCTAGTTCAGAAAAAAGAATCAAATTCAATTTCATTCCCCAATGAATAATGTTTCCTCAGACTCATCAATTAGAAGGGGTTTTGTTTTTTCATGTCCCATCCTCACAACCAACTAAACCAAACAAAGTGAAACTGGGAGGGGTATTGCAATGTTCACGTACAGAATGAGTAGCTCCATGTTCTCTTCGTTGCATCTCAATGACTACCACCTCCACTTCAAAGAGTCCTCAAATTGAGTGGAGCCCCAATGTGTAAACCCATCTAGGCAAGATAAAACCAGACCTAGCTAACCTGGCCTAGATATGTTGGTATCATATGTCAAGTCTCCATTATTTTCATGAAATTTGCCCCCTTCCTTTTCTTTTTATCCCTGAGATCCCAGTGAAAAATATAGAAGGTAAGGTAAATTCCATACCACTTGTGTATGTATGTCCCTTGAGCTACAGCGAAGAAGAAGATCTTGTGCCTGTGTCCTCTAGATAGTAGAGAGTGAAACTCTAGTTAAGGCCTAGTCGATCGCACATTATTCCATGTCACTTAGCCTCACTAAATAGACAAGCCTTGGTCTTAATCACTTGACCTAAGTTATTTAAAGTGAATAACTCTCCTGAGCGTAAGCAAAGAAGTAGCTATAGAGGTACTTTTTTGTCTCCATTCTTTGAAAAAGAGAGATTAAGTAAGGGTAGGTCATGTTGTCTCTTCCAGGTGCTTGATTAAACAACATAGGATAACTTGGAGAAGTTATAAGATTGGTGCACCTCATACTAGGGACTACTCTGGTTCCCTCTGGCCTCTCCGATATGGCTAGCAGCATCAACAAAATATAGGGTAGGGAATATAAATGAGGGTAGGGTATATAAATGATCTTGAAATTTGCCTTTATCTCTAGTAGTGAGAAGTAGTTCAATTATGGGGGATATTAATGGGAAAGGACAAGTTTAACGTAGATATGCGATCATAGACTAGGGACTATGCTGAGGAGGGACTATCAGCAATGTTAACTGGCTATTTCTCAATAAGTCTCCCCATTTGTTGAAACTTGGGGGTGCGATTTTCTACTTCTTCTTGGCTAGCCCTGGCGAATTCCTCCTTAATTTGTTTTGTAGTAGTCCATGGAAATGGGTAGGGTAAGAAAGAGAGAAGATCCCTAGTCTTCTTAGCCTTACTTAGTTCTAAAGGTGTACTTACCTTAGTTCCCCAAGGTGTAGAGAAATGAGCTTTCAACTTGCCTTGATCTCTTGTAGTAGTGAAAAAGTAGTAGTAGTTCAATCTCTTGCCATTCTAATTTCATTAATGAATGGGTGAATCAACACCTTGCAATCATCAGGTTAAACGATCTAATCTAAAAGGGCATGTCTTATTCTTTACCTTTGTGTCTATTTAGGGGATAGGAGCTGACACTCCCTGTTGTAAGTAGTAGTGTTACCTTTTTCTTTCTTTCCTTTTTTTTTTTTAAAGAATGGAGACTAATGACAACCACCTATTGGCTTGGCTTACTAGCTGGCACAACCTCCTGGCTTATTATTGGAAGAAGTGTTTAATTGCGCAAGAACATTGAATTGGAAGAAGTAAGTTGTCATATTGTTCAACCAATAACACCTACCTCTTTTATTTCCCATTGTTGTATTAGCAGCGGAGTAAGCCTAGGGCAGTGGATTCGAGCAGTCGGGGATCCAATAGTTTCCAAAGAAAGCTATATGATGATGGAAATGTATTTAATGTTAAGTCCATACATTAAGTACTACTAGCTAGATATGCGAGTATCACGTAGATATGCGACAATAGCTAGTCAAACTCTCTCTTAGGTAATGTCTCCATTTGATGTTTGATTTTGCATTCCAAATGCATGTTTCTGATAATGCCACTTTGGGAGCTACCTCTTTCTGACATCCATTCTACTTAGTCTTAAGCAGTAAGTTCCATGCTCTAACGTTCAAGCATTCATTTTTGTTATTTCCACCTGTATTGAGTACAAGCCATGGAGTACGAGCATAATTAAGTACTGGCATTGAGGACCAATCATTGAGTATCAAATTAGTAGCAGCATAAAGTGCATAAACTATAGGATCGAAAGCATAGAGTATTGGATATCCTCTTGGGATCGATGAATAAACACTTGTATAGAGTAGAAGGCATTGAGTAGCAACATTGACTATTGGGAATCACAACCTGGATCGAGTGCATTGAAAAGAAGCATTGACTATTGGGATAAAGTAGCAGTATCGATACCTGACATTGAGTGAATCAACACCTGGAAATAATCATAGGAAAATGATTTGAAAGGGTATATTCCAATAAAAAGAAAATCCATTTAATCAATCTGATGAGTCTACCAAGGGCCCCTAAAAAAGGAAATTTTATTATATGTAAACGACGAATGAGGCGTTTTTGAAAGATCTATTCTACCAAAACTTAGTGCCTTCTCCCAACCTAGTGGGCGATGCTCTGGATGGTAGCTATAAGTAGTGGATCAACTTGAACAATGCCCCTGAAGGTATACATCAATTGCATTATATATGTGATTATCCATTTCCTTATCAATCAATCAATTGTTTCTCTTCTTGTCGATCTAAGCGTTAAGCCGCGTTCTTATTGGTTCGATCAGTAGGTGTCGAGGAGGTAGAATCAAGTGGGTCTAGAGATAAGCGCTATAAGTCAATTCTAACCCGATTAAATGAACATGAAGGTTCACTATCATATATAAGTTTGGTTATATATTCCATAAATCTAGCCTGGGTAATAAAATTCCCAAGGCTCTGCATCGTTGGAGATTCTAGTTCTAGGGTGGTCTAGTTCGAGGGTCAAGGTCTAGTTTGAGGTATATGGGGCTTTGTTTCCTTCTAGTTGAGGAGGTATAGGTAAAGGTATAGATAAAGGTGGGTAAAGGTATATGTATCTGTTTCCTCCTCTGTATAGGGTAGAGTTCGAGAAGGTTTCCTATGGGCTATGACATGCACTGAAACTTGGGATCGATTCTTGGATTGACTGCATCAACTCAACTATCGACTGTTATCTGCAATGATAATTGACTAAGAGTGTTGACCTTAAAGCGAGTACTTCATGGATCAAGTACTCCTGGCAAGTATCGGCTATATAAAAAGACTACTACCTCTTGGCATGGGCCTGGGGATGACCGATAGGGGACTATTTTTATTGGCGATGACCTCCTGGATATTATTGTATTGGCAAGTGTTTTTTATCATCTCTGGGCAGAGAAAAAGATGTTGTTCTAGGCCTTGAAAAGAATAAAGCAAGCCAGAGTGAAAATAAAAGGTATAACATAATGTTTGAGAGGAGATACAGCTCTGAAGAATAGGCATGGACTGAGAGCTATTTGTTTCCTCCCTAGGTCGCGCTTGTCTCTCTCTCTTACCGATATAAATACAGAGGAGCCATATTTCACCTTCTAGGGCATAGCCATGGGAAGGATTCATTCACTGAGCCCACCAGTACAAGCTAGGAAAAAGAGATTATTTCCCTACCTTTTTCCTTACCCCAATAACAAGAAGATCTTATTTCCCCATCCTTGCAAAAAAAGAATACTCAGATCCAAAGTAAATGCTCTAGAAAGGAAATGATCTATCTTACCTTGTAGCTAGCAGGGAGTCGATAGATACTACCTGCTTTAGTTCGAGGCAGAAAGAAAGAAACCTGATCATGAAGTTTCCTAAGAAAGAAATAAGAATGAAGTGGCCTAAGGAGCCCGTGCTCTTCTCGCTCTCTTGCCGATAGAATTCTCTCTTACTAAATCTCTTATCGATTGAATATTTTAGGCATTGCATAGTTTTAGGAATAATTTACTAAGAAGATGCCAAACAAGAAAAGGCAAACAATTCATTAAGAAGATGGCCAGGAGAGGAAAATGCATGTGTGTCTTGCAGAGCTATAGTTTTAGGAAGATGGATCTTTGTCCTGCGGAGCCCAACCCAAAATCTTCTCTCTCTTACTGATACAATGATTCTAGGCATAGAATCAGTGGAAAAGTGCCTCTACCCTGCTCTCTTACCCACCCTCACTAAGATTTCCTAAAGGGGACACATCCAAAGATCCACACCTCTAATACCCACGAGGACACATCCAGAAAATTGATACGCTATCGTCAGAAAGAAAATGCTATGCCTTAGAGATGATATCCCTATCTAGTTTCTCTAAAGCATCGATATTGAAGAATCATGCAGATATCCTCACCTCAGATACCCACCTTAAGGAAAGGAAAGACATCCAGAGGGATATGCTATGCGTGAGATGTTATGCTTAGACAAGATATGCCTAGCTACTCTTTATCTAAGCATGGATCTTGGGAATGATCTTATATACTTACCTAGAAATATTCTAGAGATACTTACCTCAGATACCAACCTAATGGGGAAACATCCAGAGATAGAGATGGCTATACATCCATTCACTCCAAGGGAGACATCACCTAATGGGGACACATCCAAAGATACTTACCTACATACTCGAAATAAGAAATCCAGATACTCTCAGGCTATCTCTCCACCTACCACATTAAATCACTTGCTTCACTCACCCACACTTACTCTCTTACTCACTCACTCCATCACTACTCACTTCCTAACCAACTACATGTACTTCACTAAGATACTACACTACCTACCATACTAACCCACTCTCTTTACTCACTCTCTCTCTCACTCGCTAACCAGCCTAGTGTAGTACTTACTTAACAATTGCTGAAAATAAGATAAGCATCTGAGCAAGCAGCACCAAAGAAAGCACCCTCATCATCACCGATATAGGCAAAGGCTATTGTTCCACCCACCAAATTACCAAGCTTAATAATCATAGCCTATTGAATAGGAGTTGACCAGTTTCTTAATACCAGTCAAATGCCAATTTAACTAGGGTAAACTTACTAGGTACATAGCCAGGTTATTTATGTCGAATTTACCAGTATCAGGCAAGAATAGATGCTGCTAGATGAGGTCATGGTTCTCCACCTCAAAAATATAGAACTAATCCAACTAGTAGGGTCATTACTTCAATACCTCAGAAACTCCCTTTACCTATGTTGTTGGTAGTGGTGCTACAATCAATGCTATCTTATACTTTTTTAGTAATAAAATGGGTCTTAGACTATGTTAATCATGATAAATTTCTTGTTACTCGAATAGATTTAGGGAATTATCCTCAGTAATCTTGGCGTTCTATAGGAATCTTAAACTATCTGGTACCCCCCCTACCTACTAGGTCGTGGTGGGACATCTCTATCTCTTACAGCTGATGGTACTCCTACCTACTAGGTCGTGGTGGGACATCTCTATCTCTTATAGCTAATGGTACTCCTTCTCAAGACATAGGGATAGGGACCTCTTGGTAGTGGTGGTGCTTCAACCCATATTATACTCAACTTATACTTAACTTAGACTTTACTTAGGCTCTCTTAGTAATTGAAAGGTATTCTACGATATGAGCATTATGATACTCTAGAAGGAACATTACTCTTTGTAATATTTAGCTTATTCTTACTATCTGTTATCTATATTATCTATCACATGTAATCTACCCTTGAGCTTTCTTTATCCTATGCTATGAAATATGCTCCTTAGGGAACTACTTCATAAATCTAGTAACTCCCTTACACAACTACACAATCCACTACAACACCTACATATTATGATACATCACAGGAGCCTTCCATAACTTCATCATTAGCTCCTTCATACACTGGTTTCCTTCACCGAGTCAATAGGAACTAGAATTGGTACTCCATTGTAACACCAACAGATGTAGGAACATCACTCTTAGGGGCAGCACCAAATACAGTAGCTTCAGTTGCAGATCGAGCAACATCAGTAGAAAAACCAGGAGCACAGGGAGCATCCAGGTAAATAGAAGTAAGGGTGGATGGACCCGTTACAAATACAATTGCAGAGCCCATGGATCATAAAGGTAATAGAATCCTAATAAGAATCAATTAGAGATTCAGATCCCACAATAAAGGTGGCAGTTTCAGTGGTATAGGCACCAGCAGCAGATCCAATTGACCGAGTTCATCT
>ML810497.1:754952-794419 GCA_009831015.1 Picea engelmannii | reverse complement strand
ACATTAAACTTACTATTAAATAATTAAATATTATTTAACCCATTAAAATAATCAAATTACTAAATAATTAAGTATCACTCTAACCATAAAAATAATCAAGCACTTTTTAACCATTTATCAAGTTGAATACCTCCAATCCATTAATATCACCAAAATGATGAAGTCCCTTCACCCACTAGCATCATCAAACTAAGATAATTGCATTTCTTAAACATTTATCAAATTAAATACCGTAATTAAAAATTAAGTACTATGATATCAAATTAAATTTCTTAAACATTTATCAAATTAAATACCTTAATTAAAAATTAAGAATTATAAAATCATATAGCAAAATGATTTCATGTATTAGTATAAGGTTATTATACACATTTTGAATGTATATAAAAAATAAAGTCTAACATGGAGATTTATAAGTCCAATTCCTTTTGAGTAATAGGTTAAATTGTAATTAGAGGTAGTATCTAGTTTTATGTATGGGATTGAGGTTGGAAGTTATTAAAAAGCACATGACCGCACTAAGGTAGTTTTAAAGATGATCATAAGGGTTATTGTCTTTCTTATGTATGTTATCAAGGTTGAAACCACTTTTTTATTATGGAATAATACCTAAAACTACTTCTTATTGGCTTAGATCTCATCTTCTTCAAACGTAAGGAAAGAGGTTAACGACCCAACAACATATGGCAAGGGTGAAAGTCTTCCCCCTTACAAACCACCAACAGATTATTTCATATAGCGTGGTCTTACTTAAATAATAGTTATTAGTCAACCCACATTCACAAATAATAACCAATGATATTTATTCTCACTACCAATTGATAACTAAATTATAATAATTGTTATCATCTTTAAAAAAAAAACTTTGATCCTTTTAATATTTAAAACATCTCAAATATTTACTTCAATTTTAAATATTCTATAAAATCATTATTAAAATCTACTATGCAATATTTTATTATTATTAATCATTAATCAAGTGATATAAAATGTTAACCTAAAGCTCCAACTCGATAATTCAAATATGTAACATCATACTATATCACATCACATCATTTCATCTTATTGTGTTTGAGTACATGTACGAGTATCAAGCATTTTATAAGTACATCATGGCAGGCGAACAATAACCAACATATTGCGCAACATTCAATATTGCGACGAATAATGTATATATCATCGAATTATCTTAACATATACGTTAGAATATATCTGACAATATATATACAATTTGCCAAAACATTAGATATTACACAACATATTAGTTATTGTTCACCCATCATAATACACAATTCTCAAAAGCAACCCATTAAATCATAACTCCATTTCAAGTCTTCCTATTCATTTCAAAACCATACACCCATTCAAGCTAAAGTCAAGTGATTAGAGTAACATATAAACTAGTGCCTACTCAAAAAGACATTTATTATTTAAAATTTTGTAAGACATGGGACTTTAATGTTCTCAAAGGATGGTTGATATATTATTTTTTTTTGGCATTATTTATATGCTTTTGCTTAAATTTTATATTGTTTTTAAACTTGTTTAAAAATATTTATCTTTTCAAACTAAACGAAATATTATGAGTAACAAATGACAATTTTGCTCATTTTATTTAAGGAACAAATTTATATTAGTTTTTTTTTTTTTTTTTAACCTTTCTGAGAATACGATTTTAATAAATATAGTATTCGAGTTGGGTATACCAATTCCAATTTACGTAATTGAGTTTAAACAACATATTACAACTACAATTATACATACTCAAATTTTATCTAACATAGATGCTTATGATCCTCCATTTCGACCCATCTTGCTAGAATATCTATTAATTGTGGTCTAACTAATCACTGAATTGTTGGTGCATAAATCATTGTTATAATTGCTTTCCTATGTCCACTACCTATGGTGATGTTATATTCATTTTCTAATCTAATGAATCGAAGTCATATCTTTGCTCCCCTTGAGGAACTAATCAATGGGAGGGGATTTTTCTTTAGAGGTTATACATTCACATTGTCTTTGTCATTACTCTCGAACACTAGAGTAGTTAAAGTTTTAAAAGTACATGTGTTGGACCATGGGAAGTCTTTATTAGATTTACCTAATGATATACCACTTTTGTAGCTTTCTACTGAGATGGATTTCATGCTTTTCCTTTTTAAGTTGGAGAATATTTAGCCTTCAAGTGTAAGGTTACCACGTGAACATGCGCAAAGTTTAATTTGCATCGAAAAGAAACATGTTCGTAGTCCAATATTTATGTCCATCTTCGATCGTTATATGCCAATAAAATGCGTTTAGGAGTACCATTGCTTAAGTAATCATAAATGCATACCCATGTGTAGATATTGAATCCATGAAGATGAAAGAACCCAAAGAATCGTCTACAATCATTAAGCTCTCAAAATATTAATATTCCAAGAAGACTAACCAATCAAACCCAACGTGAGATTGTTGTTAGAGATTCAATGTTGGGTTTGAATCGTTACTGCCATAGTTTCATAGATAGACCAACACCATCTAGAAACCAAGGCACATTACTTTAAATTTATGATCTGTCCATTGTGAATTTGAGCTGCAAAGTAAAAACTAAATCCTCCAAAAATGAGCCCAAATCCTCATTTATCCATTCATATTTATTTGTTCATCTTATTTTGAGATGTTTTACTATTTCCTAGTTATGTTAACACATTCCAATATTTGCATGCATCATTTAATATGTTATCATTTAGACATTAATGTATGGTGCATTTAAATTTATATTATCATATGGGTATATTTATCATATATCATTCTAGATCTTTCTTAATTGTAGATTTATCAAGCATCAAGAAGGATAAAATCCTTCAAAGTGTATAGCTTTCCTCAAATTTTTGCACTCTAAATTTTTTTTTCCACTTCTAAATATTTGGTATCTCTCAACACACGATAAATCTAAAGTTAACATAGATCTAAAGTAGTCAAGATATTAAGTGGGCTTAAATGGTGTTGTTCTTGTTATTTTATTCAATTTATTTTTTGTCAGCCTATGTCACATCAACGATACTTTACGTTACACATATCCCTCATACTAAGTTGTAGAATTTACCTCTCAACACAATAATCGGACCTTAACAATGCATACAACCAGCTAGATGAGGGGGTCAACAACAATTTGGTAGGGTTTCCACTCATTTATTTAATGAGTTTCTTTTTAAAAAAAATGTAATGTTGTTGGTTCATTGATAATAGATCTCAATATTGAATAACCAATAGATTTTAATCATAGCTTGTATTGCAATTAATGGATTGTGTGCATAATTGGATTATATTTTACACAATCATGCATATTCTATTATAATATAACCACTTATTTTAATAAATGTTCTAATTTCATATGATTTCTCGAGAATAAAATCAAGCGTGTTTTCATGGGTTTGAATATGTGTGGAAGTAGATTTTGTAACTAGTCTGCCATAAGCATTCAAGATGTGGATAGATAATTAAATTTATTTACAGGGGTTAGATTATGAAACCATCTTTTAAATATTATGGATGTCATGAGTACACCCATTTTGTCAAACATTGTTGTTATACACCATTTTGTCACCCTTTGCTAAGTGTTTTCAAGTGTCGCACTTCACTCTGCTCGGTGACGTTAATATGGAAAATGTCGTGTTCCATTCTATTAGGTGTCGTGCCTTATTTGTCACACTTTTCCTAAGTTTTTCCACCTCAACACCATGCATGAATGATCCATTACATCCCCTTGAGAATCAAGAAGAAGAAGACACCTTCAAACCTTGACAATTTGGCCTTTTTCACTCAGTCCTAGTTTTATTTGACCATGGTCGCTCCAATTTTCACTCTAGGGGAGCGACCATCCCCTTGACACAGTGTTAGGGGGGTGACCAGGTCACTCTCTCTATCCTTCTATGGGAGAAACCATGCAGATTTGGTCAAATCCCATGAATCTAGGGGCAATCTTTCGAGGACTTTCTGGATGGTTCTTGGTTTGTTTTCTTGGTTGCATCAAGATATGATTCAAGTCTCTTTCTATCATATCTTGGGAGCAAGAATAATCATGAAGATAACTCAAATCCTAACCTAATCCACCTTATCCTCAATTATGTTCCTATTTTACCCTAGTGGTTAACCCTTTATGCATCTATATAACTAGGCCATTTCAAAGTGAGAGGGGGATGGAAAAGAAGCATACCTAACTTATGATCTTGTCAAGGAGTGCCAAACCTTTGTTTTTGTGAAGAAGTTGAGTTGGATTCATTTTCAAGGGTTGAAGAAAGATTCTTGGAGGATTGCATCATCATCAGGTTGTAAACTTCTTGCTTTTCATTGAATATAAGAACTTGGCCTATTTCTCTTATAATTTCTTGTTCATTTCTTGTCTATTTGATTACTTCATGTAAGTTATAAATAGGTAGGGTTGTTATTACCTAATCATATATAGTAGTAGGAGAATGTTTTTATGTTCTTGCAAGTTTGACTTTGTGAGGGAGCTACTTGGATTGGAGCTCAATCATCAAAGCGATGAGGGAAAATGTTAGAAACAAGGTAAACACACCTCTTATCCTTCTCTCTCAACCCTCCAACAAGAAAAATAGAATGGTTTTTTAGGAGGATGTTAGTGTCCATTTTTTAGAGGTTGTCTCACTTGTAGGAAACCCAACTGAGGGGAACTCAACCTATCTGTAGGGGGAGAATTCTCACCACAGTAAATTGGTGAACATACTAAGGAGAAATTTCTATTTCTTCCTAGTTTTATATCCCTTTGAACCCTTTGAATTTTTCTACACCTTGCTTCTTTTCTTTGGCACCCTTCTTCTCATCAAAACCCTAATTTTTCCTGAGAAATGTTGGAAAATTTGAGCCTACAGGAACTCACCGAAGTGACCATTACGCTTTGGTCGCCCCCTTTATAACTACCAAAGAGAGACCTGGACACCCTTTGCTAATCCATTTGCGAGTGGCCATCACCCTTTGATGCCCTGTCTTCCTTTCAGACAAAGCGACCTCATGTAGCAAACTAGTTTATGAGCCTTGTTTTCATATTTTTCTCATATTTTGCTCAGTTTCTCTGTGACTGTTTGAGGTTGTTTTTTGAGTATATATGATCAGATATAGATGGTTGAATGAGATTTATCATCTCTTTTATTAAGAGGTTTTTTTTTTCTTTTTTCTTTTTCATCCTATTTTCAATCCACTTGTGTGCTTGAACATTGCCTAGTCTTTTAGCCCAGAAACTCCTAGTTTGTTTCTGACTGTGCTTGGCTGATAAATTTACATTATCACTCATTTTCCTTTCCTTCTTTTGATTTTTCATTGGTTGATTGGTTGTGATCCCTTTCATATTCATTGAAACATCTCACTTTTTTGGATGATCAGGACTCTCTCGTCTACCACATCCCCGTTTTTTTTTCTCATGTTCTAAGGATTTTTCATGAGTGTTTGTCTTCATTCTCCTTTGCATTTTTTAGTCCTTGATTGAATAGGTTATCTCACACTTGTTTTCTTTCAGTTCTCATTTTTTTGAGTGCACTTTGTTTGATTAATTTTTTTCCTCATCTTTCTCTATGTCAAACATAGATCTCTTTCATTTCTCCTAAAAGTTAAGAAGCAAAAAAGTTTGCATGCATAATAAAATGAAGAATTTTTTTTCCATTCTTTAGGAATTGGTTTTGATATATGTTTGGAAAAAGAGCTAGTTTTGCATATGCATTTTGGTTTTTGGAAACATTTTATTGGTTTTTTTGCATCATATTGGTCCCTGAAATTGAAAGTTGCATAGTTTTGAGTTCTTTCTTGTGTTAAGAAGAATATAACTCTTCTCCTTCCCATACATAGAATTCATCGAAAAGAATGAACTACATATCATTTTTTTGCATTATATTGGAGTTGAGTCTCTCTTACATCATCAGTTTCATCTTTGTCAACCCTTTCAGTGAAAATCCATTAAAATCAATCACGTGCTAATAAAATCAACTAGAACATTTTTTGGTTTTAACACACCAACAATAGCACAGGATTAGGGTCTTTAGACTAGGAAAAGTGAGTAAATTGTCCAAGACTACTAAAAATAATGTAGAACACTAGCGAGTGTACAAATACAATTTTTTTATAAGCATAGTCAAGAACCCCCTCTCACACAGGGGATAAACACGAGGTCGTGTGCGGAAGAGAAACGAAGATTACCCCTCCAAAGCTTGACCAATCATAGTGAAATGAGTGTATATTGGGGGGTTTTCTTGAGAAACCACTGGTTTCATTTAGTCTTGGTGCTTCGTGAATTCTGAATCCATCCGGGGTCCTCGGGAGTCTTACCAGTCCACTTGTCCAATTCTCTTGAAGATCTTCGGACTTTGATATACTACCCATATGTTCGGTTGTAACTATCAACTATACCCACCCGGAGACTGACTGCGAGTTGGTAACCTCAGTGGCCTTTCCTGGGTATCTACAAAGGTGACTATGGGGGGATTCCCACAGTACCTAGGGTAGATGTCGTATCACACTCTCAATACCCTTGGAGGGTGATTCCACGAAAGCAAGGGTTGATTGTGTCGAGAAGGGTTGTTACGTGGAGTTCAGGGTAAATGGTTCTCATTTCTTCATTGATGGCTTGACATCCCATCTTCGAAAGATCCTTGAACCTATTGTTTCTTGGTTGATTACTTTTGTTTTTCTCAATGGTGTGTGTCTTTAACTTTATTTGTTTTCCTTAGGATCAGAGATTTCACAGTATACAAGATATGGAACCTGACCCTCAAGAACCTCAACACAATGTTTCTAATGAAGGAATGATCAGATATCAAACTTATGAGACTAGGAGTATACCTCCTGGAAGTGGCCATCACGTAGAAGAATTGGTCACTATTGTCATTGAAATTCATGCATCTTACAGGAATCCTCTTTTTATTGATCCACTTGGCCAACTAGTCACTAATACACCATCTATGAGATATTATGATGCCTATTCTTCTTACTATTTACCCCTTGATTCCACCACTACACAATATTTTGGCATGAACCTGTTATCTTTTGGGTTTTTCTAAGGACTTGGGAACTCAACTTTTTCCACAAATCTTGTAGTTGATACTATTGGTTCTTCCTATTTACCAGAAACATCAGTGACCCAGGTAACCATGAATCAACCACTTGCGTGTAAATATTCCTTTGCACATGGGTCAGGTAATATTCTTGCTTCACTCTTTACACACATGCACACACCAAGTGATCTACTTGGTCATTCCATCGGTCAGATGGACAACAATCAAGTCATTCATACAACCATGGTTACACAAGATACTCATCCTCCATCACAACCATCTTGTATTAGTACACCCTACATTGGAGGTCAATCTTCAATGGTAGACCAACCTTCGACTGGGGGGAAACCTTCAGTTGTAGGAAATTTTTTTATTAGGGGAAAAATTCATGGTTGCAACATCAACCTGCCAGGGAGAAATCTACTCCTTCTAGTCCTTCTATCCATACTACCACTGGCCTATATCCTGGACATCCATTTCCAGGAACTTTTAACCCTTTATGGGGTCAGCCCAACCCGACGAGCATTCTTCCACAAGGAACTTTTCCCTTTCAATCCATAAAACCCATCATTCCAACGCAGTAGTCCCTTCAACCTAAATACATGGGGGGGGCATCAGGTCAATCACAGTACATAAGAGTTCCATCTGTCCAGTCACAGTATATGGGTGGACAATCAGGACAACCCCCTTTCATGAGTGGACAACCCGAGCAACCACCATATATGGGAGAACCATCTAGCTTTGTTATCTCGTCACAATCTGGATACAGTCCTACTGGTGTTCCCATTCCATATGATTACCACCAATATCTATAGTATAACCAAAAAATTTAATTCTTGGCTATGTTAGATCTTCCATATCTGTCGCGTTTGACCAACGATCCCATCCAACATGCTATGTTTTGTCCCGCCATCCCTGCCAAATTATTGTCCGACATTCTGAAATTCTATGCAAAACTCGGGGAAGATCCTAACAATCATGTTATGAATTTCCATTTATGGTGTTCTTCCAACTCTTTGATGGATGATTCCATCCATCTTAGGATTTTTCAAAGAACACTTACAAGTGCCACAATAAAATGGTATATTGAGTTGCCACGTAACTCCTTTGTCGACTTTAATTCTCTTGCCATGGTTTTTTTTACGCATTTTCAGTTACCTATACAATATGATACCAATACCGAGATTTTTACCTCACTGCATCAATCCTAATCCACCCACATATTTGATCATATTCATGAGTGGAGACGACGGAGACGGTTGATAAAAGCTCCCATTCTGGACCAACTCCTCGCGGATTGGTTTACAAATTCCCTCTTGCCTCCCATCACCTATGATGTTGCTAAGGGAAACGTTGTTACTTAAAAGAAGGCTATCAGTCGTGCATAGTATTTGGACTTGGCCTACTCCCATTTTGACACTCTTTATGATTTGATCCCTAACGCTCCTTGACCATCAAAGGATCCAAAAAAACCTTCTCCGGAACAAAGTTTTGTTTCAGATGCGAAAAATACTTCTTCTCCTTCTCAAACCTTTGAGGTGAATGTGGTTCGATCCTCTTCATATCTGCAACCAGGGGGTAAGAAGAAAAAAAGGTTAAATCCAACAAATCTTCTAACAAGCAGGATAATTCAAAGACTGTTGATACTCAATCGACTAGGAAACCTAAGTCTCCTTGTATCATTTGTGAGGAAGACCATTACATGAAAGACTTCCCTCAGCATGAGGTTGTCACTAAATTTATGAAGGGTACCTCCTAACTGGTTCAACAACAAAATATGGTTGTGCAAAATAATTCCCCTACACAAGGGGGAAACGCAGGTCATTCCCACCATGGTTATGATTCCACGAGTGCTTCTGACGTGTGCATGTTTAAAGCAGTTAATGTGACAACTCGAGAAAACACTTGTGACACTCCTCCAAGTGATCAAACCAAGGTAAAGGTTGTTGATCAACTTTCCACATATACTCCTCCTCCATATTCCAATCATTTTCATATTTAGAATCCAACCTATGACGTAGTGTTTCACCCACCCAAGATCATAATTCAAAAAGCGACATTTAATCCAAATGATTGCACTGCCCAAAAGTAAAACATTGTTAAATATTTGGTGTGGGCACCTTGTGCTATGTCAGCACTCGAATTTATAATAAATTTTCCAAGTCAACATAGAACCATTTTGTCATCCATTGGAGAGGCTCTCCCACCACTTAGCAATCCAAATTCAAGTTTTGGTTGGTGGAAAGAACGTCCATTGTACTATCTTGGATGAGGGAGCCTCCATGCATTTTCCTTGTTGGAGAGCCCTAGGTTCTCCTAAAATTACCTCATCTCTGGCCACCTTGAAATCATTTTATGGACGTGTTTTCCAACCTCACGGAATCTTGCAATCTTTCATTGTGACATTGAAGGGTAATATGTTTTTGGTCGATATCGAAGTAGTTGACACACCCCTAGATTAAAATTTGTTACTTGGTCGTAGTTGGTTCTGTGCGGTGATTTTCATCACATCTACATTGTTTCGTGTCTTACGATTTCCCCATCAAGGAAAATTATCATTGTTGACCAACTGGACTATATAACTCCAAATCTCCACAATGTTGTGACGAATGATGTCCCTTTTCTTGGACAATCTAGTCTTGAGAGTGTAGGGGTAGGTATTTGTTGAGGAAAATATATGAAATGATCTTACTCAAAAAAATTCAGATCCTTCTTGGCTAAATAAAAATAGACGATAATATCACCCTAGCTTTATAGCCATCAAAATTAATATCCTAATTCACAAGTATTGATTACAAGTTATTAGGCTGGTTTTTTTTATAATTAAAAGCTTGCTGAAAAATTCATTATTTATGTAATTTTTTTAACATAACAAATGTTGAAATAAATATAGAGACAGAAGTAAAGACACCAATTCAATAATCAAAATAGATGAGACATAAAGAAATCCTTTATTTCATTCCAATTCATCAAAGAATCGTTCTCTTTACAAAATTTCCTGAGGAAGTTTTGGACCAAAGTCAAACTTAGACGTCCCCAATGAAATATACAAAAGGAATTCTGACAAAAAGTAAAAAAATGAAATTTAAAATATGGATCAGCTTGCCATGGATTGCTTCCCACTCGACTATGCACAATATCATTTTTCAGTCACGAAATCTAATTCACAAACAGACAAGTCTATACAGACTATCAAAGATAGATCGACACCTCTGAAAAACAAGTGTTTGAACGATGTAATTCAACCCTGAATCTTGATGTCTACAATAGGACCCTGTTATCATAAAAAATAATTAGGCTTCTAATGAATTAAGGAATGAATGAAAACTGAATTATCTCAACAGAACTCAAAGAGAAAACCTTAGTATGCTTCTCCTTATATTCTCTCCTTGTTCCTCCCTTTCCTTTTTCCTTTAAGAAAATTAGAATTGGTTGAAGTAGTTGAAATACTTCCTTAGTTAAGTTAAATAAAACTCAACCAACTTTTTAGTTAAGTGGGAAAAGTAATAAATTCATAATTATCTTAGATTAAATAATAGGCTTTAGCAATACTTTGCGGGCGAAAACCTTGTTGCGATTTATATCGTCAACAAACTGACGACTCCACGGGGAAATCATTTTCCAACAGATTAAGGACTCGGAACACATGGTTTCACAGACCAAGAGAAACAAATCAAGAAGATATAACCATAATGATTATGCCATAGGGGGAAGTGAGCGGATTTAATGGAAAAATGACCGGGAATTCGGGAATAACTCATGAAAAATGTTAAGTATGAGAGGGTTTATCCCTGTATGCATAATCATTCAACTAGAACCTGCTCTTACTTCAAGGAGAAAAATTTATGGACTTTCTCTTTTAACTCTCAAATGGATGAACAAATGGAAAGCAAGAGTAGGAGATAACCAATTTCTTTATAAGACAATAGTGAAAGCATATAACAAATTCAAGTGTGCTTTCAGGGGTAACATCGTAACAGTTGTGTAAGCTTGATTGTTATTTACTAACAATATCTTGCAGGAGTGTCATTGTGGAAGAACTGATCCAACATCTTATTCTTGACCAAAAATCAACTAAAAGATGAAAGCAATAAAATTCATGACAAAATAGGACTGCAAAATTTTAAAACAACAAAAATAAAATGACAGAATTTGCAAAAGGCAACATAACAGATATTAAAAGGAAAGCATAAATCAAACTACTATAAAAGAAGAAATGAAAAACAGTGAAAAAATGAAAGGAAAACTAGACTACTAATATACAGAAAATCCAAACAGCGTTAAAACTTTTCAAGTTGGTTCCATGTGGTGTTTCAAGTGAGAACCGTTAGTGTTGTAGGAAAACAATCACTCATGTAAATATTTTAGAATGTAAGAATTAATACCCAAGAAAAAAGTGATCTTGAAAGGACCTAGCCTTAATTCTTGAAACCTTGAGACAATTGATAGTCCTTTAAAGTACACAATTAGATCATCAAGATAGACATGAATAACCTTACCGACCAAATTGTCAAGAGTTATTTGCATAGGTATTTTACAAGTGGTACTTGCATTAGATAACCTAGAAGGAATACTTTCATAAGTCAATGTACCCAAAATAGTAATAAAGATGGTTTTGAATTTATCTTCCCCTTTTACCTTGATTGATTGTAACCGGAAAAAACATCAAGTAAGGGCGTCATCTGTGACCTTGCGAATTGCTGCAAAATCATTTTTATGTTAGGGAGAGGAAAGTGATCTTTCGTAATAGCCCACTTAAATGCACGAAAATAAACGCAAAATATGATATGATCAGTGGATTTATGAACAGGAAACAAATTTAAAACCCATTCAGAAGACTTGACGAGAAAGATAACTCCATCCATCAAGAATTTTTCCAACTCCTTTTGAATAGTTGCTTCCAGTGTAGGGTTGATAAGTCTTTGTTTTTTCCTAGTTGGTTTTATGCCTTCCTTGATGGAAATGGCATGTTGTATAATACCAGGATGAAAACCACAAATATCCTCATAAGACCAAGCAAAAACAGCTTGAAATTCACCAAGTAGCTTGGCAAACTTCATTTTCTCTTCATCGGAACATTGGGCACCTATTTTAACATTCTTTGGAGACTCGGGTGTCCCAATGTTCAAGGAGATGGTTTCACCCACCTTCCTTTTCGACTCTTGTTCTTTATGTTTCTCTTTGTTGCCTACATCACTCGATGAAAACGAACTCTCTAGAGGATTCAAGCCTTTAGGAATCGTGTTATCTTCTATGGATATAATTTCCTTGGGCTTATAAAATTCATTTTGAATAAAATCAAAAATGCTCTCATCGTTAGGGAAAACCTACCAAAATTCTAAATTGTTAGGGATATGTGGACGATATAGAGATTGAAAAGTACAATCAGGTCTATGTGGCAAAAGTTGTCGATTAGGAGAGGCTACAAAAACAGTTAACCGATCAACCATTGAGTTTAACTCCCTCTTAACATGAGTGATGTTGAAATATAATAGGTTCAAGATAAGTTCCCAAATATTTTGGGTGTATCATTTCATCAACTTGTTGCTAGGAGAGTAAATATTACGTACAAGGCTCACAACAAGCTCAGAATCTCCAAAAATCAAAAGGTGACCACAACCAATATTATAGGCGTTTTCAATGCCTAATAATAAATCTTCGAATTTAGTGACCTTGTTCGTGCAATCAAACTCCAACCTATAAGAAAATTTATGGATTTTTCCTACAGGAGAAATCAAGATAATGCCAACTATATTACCTTCATTAGAGCATGAACCATCAAAGTGCATGTGCCATATACCATCATATAAATCAATTTGTTCCAAGGGAATGTTATCCTCCTCAACAAATATGGAATACACTCCTAGTTCCTCTTCGATATAGTTCACATTAGGTTGTGGGACACTCTCTATGTAGGGTGAAATATTCCATTTCTAAGGATTATAATGTTTTTACCATTCCGAGGAACAGATAAATGTGTCTCGTCGAGTGAGAGGTATCCACCCGTTAAAGCTTGCTAGTATCTTCCCAAGATGATTGAGTAATTTCTTATTGGCATATCAATTACATGAATGTTGAGGGTTGTCCTTATTTTAGGGTGTGCGCACAAAACTAAGGTCACATCCTTAATATCACCTATGGTCATTTTTTGTAGACTATTATAAGAGAGAATGCTTCTGGTGTTTTCATTTGTACAAGACAAGTCTATCTTTTCCATAATAATATTCAACATCACACTTGGGCCCGAACCACCATCAATGAGGCAACAATGGGCGATCTTTTCCATAATCTTTACAAAAATATAAAAAGGGGGATTTTTTACAGGGTATCTAAAATTATGTACACCTACTTTATTTACAAACTAATCCTCTTCGTTTACCTCTTCAGAGAGGTTGGCTACACCGGAATATTTTCCTTCCATGAATTATTTCATATGCCTTTGTTGTTCAGGGACGACAACCATGTTCATAAGGGTTGCATATGCTTTGATGTTGGCGAACTAATTTAGGATATTGTATTTGGAAGAAGGGAGAGGGGAGGTAATTCCTTGACTTTCAGGAACATTAGGAAACTGAACAATAGCAACTGGTGAGGATGAGCTTGGGCTAGAATAATTGTGGGGAGGATCATATTTGCCTTTGGGAGCATAGGATTTGTTCCTCGTATTGAGGATTGTGACATCTTCTGGCTCTACAAAATCTAGGACAACAATGGTAGTTTCTGGTCTTTTACCAAAGATCTTATCTTTGGCGCTCTTCCTTACCTCACATGTGGCTTCCTCATGGTGTTCCTCGCAAAAGTTACACTAACTTCGAGGCATGATAGCTTTAGGCTGAAAATTATTTTCAATTGTATTTCTAAAGAGGGGTACAAAAGAGGATGAAGCTCCAAGGGTGAGAGGGGACACATTTCCCTACAACTCATATGCTATCATACTATTATTCATATATTGTACTAGTTGTAAGAGGGCAGACATGTTTGTTTGTTTAACCGATTCTCCCTGAGGAAGACCTATTCTTTTAAGTTGTTCTTCATACTCTAAACAAGTATGCAGAGCGGAACCAAGGTTATCAATGGATTTTTCTTCAAGCCTATGAAGATAGGGGGAAGGTAATGCATTATAATAATTCATGAAAGCATCTTGGTTCTGAGGTCGAATGAGTTCAGGGATTTGATTATATAACTTAGTGAAACACAAGTTGAAGGACTTGATGGTCTCACCATTCTTATAGGCGATGTTATTGTACTCCTGTAACTGCTCAATTGGGATTTTAGATTTCCCATAGGTGGATTTGAAAAAATAGACTAACTCCTCCCAAGTAGACAGAATATTAGGCAGAAGGCCAAAGAAATCGGCCGCAGCCTTTCCTTCCAAGGAATTGACAAATAAGTGCATGCAAGTATCATTTCCATTGGCTCCTATGTTGTGACAAGCATTAGAAAATGCCACCAGGTGTTCATTTTTAGTGACAGTGTTATTCCCCGAAAACCTAAGAAGATGCTCTTTGAACTTATGAAGTGGATGAGTAGCAGGTGCTAGGTTAAGAGGAGAGGAAATATGCCACGGTGTGGTTGTGGAACCTTCTTCGCCCATACTTTTTGATGACTTTGGTGGGATTGGTAGTAGATTGGACAGGGATATGGTGGCTATATAAGCTACCAATAACTGACGAAGTTGAAGTATGAGAGGAGGAATCACTTCCAGTTCCACCATAGCCACCACTAGATGCCATCTTGTGAATGATAGGTAAGGGAGAGAAAGATGAACTGGATGAATCAGACAAAGTTCTCCTTAGAGAACTTTGTTGGGTAGATAACACAATGTTTCTTCTTCCTATTTTAGCCTCTTCTTCTCCTAGAAACACGAGAGTCTAAGGACATGAAAAGAAGACCAAAGATGAAGAAACAAGAAGGTTATTGTTGATTTCTAGGTTGTCTACATCTAGCTTCCAAATGTTCTTGGGCACTAATATCTCGTTCAATTGCTGCCCATGAATTATTAAGCTCATCCCGAGTATTAGCAATGTCTAAAATGGTGTTAAACAAATTCAAAGAAATGTTGGTCTGATCTTGAAGATTGGGCGCAATATTGGGTTGCCTTGCAATAGGTACAATCATTAAGAAATAAAACAGTCAAAGAATCAATATCAGAAAAATAGATGTATTCGATGTTAATCAAGCAGAAAAATCAACTAGAGAGATATTGAACATCTCCCCAATATGGTTGCCAAATAAATGTTGAGGAAAATATATGAAATGATCTTACTCAAGCATTTTCAGATCCTTCTTGGCTAAAGAAAAATAGATGGGAATATCACCCTAGGTTTATAGCCATCAAAATTAATATCTTAATTCACAAGTATTGATTACAAGTGCTTAGGATGGTTTTTTTTATAATTAAAAGCTTGTTGAAAAATTCATTATTTATGTAATTTTCTGAACATAACATATGCTGAAATAAATATAGAGACAGAAGTAAAGACACCAAGTCAATAATCAAAACAGATGAGACATAAATCAATCCTTTATTTTATTCCAATTCATCAAAGAATTGTTCTCTTTACAAAATTTCTTGAAGAAGTTTTGGACCAAATTCAAACTTAGACGTCCCCGAGGAAACATACAAAATGACTTCTGACAGGAAGTAAACAACTGAACTTTAAAAGCTAGATCAGCTTGCCACAGATTGCTTCCCACTCAACTCTTCACAATAGCCTTTGTCAGACATGAAATATAATTCACAAACATACAAGTCTACACAGACTATCAAAGATGGATCAACACCTCTGAAAAACAAGTGTCTGAATGATGCAATTCAGCCCTGAATCTTGTTGTCTATAATAGAACCATGCTATCATAAAAAAGAATTAGACTTCTAATGAATTAAGGAATGAATGAAAATTGAATTATCTCAACAGAAATCAAGGAGCAAACCTTAGTATGCTTCTCCTTCTATTCTCCCCTTGTTCCTCACTTTCCTTTTTCCTTTAAGCAAATTAGAATTGGTTGAAGTAGTTGAACTAATTTCTTAGTTAAGTTAACTAAAACTCAACCAACTTTTTAGTTGAGGGGGAAAAGTAATAAAGTCATAATAAGGGTTTTAAATAAATAGTAACTAGTAGGTGGGGCCCCTTGTGACTCCCTTTAGTTCTCTAACAATGATAACACAACTAGTTAAGAAAACAAAACATATCTCCTTGTGACTCCCATCATCATTTTCATACTTTGAAAATTTATATCAATGATAATTGAAATTATTTCCAAAACTATATTACCCATATACCCAAAAAATAGTGTGCTCTCCAAATTTTCAGAAGTCAATTGTTCTCAAAAATAAATAAATAAAAACTTAAAATCCATATTTTCCACTCTGGGAGGCAATATTTCCCTTGTTGTTGATGTCACCTTTTGATCTCTCTGAATTTCCTTAGGTTGTGTGGAGCCTTTAGGCCTAATCTCATTGATCACATGAAAGTAATGATATCTCAAATGCATGCTGGAGGACACGAATTTATCAAAGTCATTTGAGGGTGAGGAAGGGGAAGCAGTGGCTTTTCCTTTGTCAGGAGCATGGTGGGCCTCAATTTTCAACCTTTTGCTTGCATGGGAAGACTGAACTAGTGATTGGATAGGGGCACCTTGGACAATTTTATTAATAGGTGGGGGAGCAGGTAAAGAGAAGTTAGGCCAGCCACGATGTTGGGAGACTGTCGAGTGGACAATCTCTTTCCATCCTTCGTTTTTGGGGACTTCAGGTTGCAGTGAGACATGAGGAGGCACTGGGATACCAGGGACCTATGGGGCTTGGAAGGGAGGCCTTTTAGGCCTAGGCTGGACCACTCCTTTCCCAATCCAGTTAAAAAACCCATCTTGAATTAGATGTCCTAACTCTTGCAAGTTTGCATCAAAGTGTATAGAGAATATTGGCCTTCTAGGGCCTCTATTCCAATTTCCCCTTCCTCGGTTTCCCCTTCCATGGCTACCTCTGCTGAAAAAAATCATTCTTGTATGCATAATTGATTAGAAAATAGTTTCTTTAACAACCATACATGACAACTCCTATGAAATAAAATTTGGCTCAACAACATATCAGACTCATGCAATCGAATCCATACAAATGTTTTAGTAGTTGTCAATGAGAAGGGGGTGAACAAGAGTTTTGGGATATGCGAGGGGTTGTAGTGAGCGAAAAAAGTGTTAAAATGAGGGGGAAAAGATGATGATTACTTCTCACAGACATCAAACAATCAATTGTATCGTAAACCAAAAGAATATATCATTGTAATTCATCCCCGTACGATCTATTTAACTATCATAATACAAAGTTTCCCTTAACTGTAATTAAATTTTAGGAACAGGGAGTGGATAATGAATATGGGAAGAAGAGGGTATTGTGATGTGTGAAAAGTGAAATAATGGTAGGGATAAGAGAGAATATTGTTCGTAAAATCAATTAAGTAGTCCATAAAACAATTTTGTATTTAATGCAAATGATCCAACACCAACTAAACAATTATTGTGATCAATTAAACAATTAGTGTGTGTTAACACTTGTTCATGATCCCCATTTAAATCTTCAACACTTTTAACTAACACAGTTTCATCATACTCAAAATCAATATTCCTTTCAAACATCCTGTATAAACAATTTTGTTTCCTCTCATTTCTTCCATTTTATATTTAAAACAAAATTTCAATGAACACATAGTCATATTGCTTTAACTTTATTCAGAAAATATCAACCATTGTCCATAAATTCCAAATCTTCAAATCAAACATAGACACAGGTCTTTCAAGAGTTGAATAGACTCTTTTAAAACATGACCGATTCCATTATGTTGACAACATTAACCAATAAATTTGCAATTAAATCATAATGTGGAAACCTTGTTCTTCATTTCTTTTGGTGCAATCAAACAAAATGATGCACGATGTCTATAAATTATACACAGTAGACAACTAGACCAAAATTATCGATACTTCAAATTTCAATAATCCCGATCAGGCAATTTAAACACACAACAACAACAACCAACACTTCAATTTATACCACGATGTAGGAAACACAAAAACCAATGCATAAAGAAAAGAAGGATCTATGTGATTGTACATATCAAATTAATCCCAATCAAACCATTCATAGCAATGCTAAGTTATCAATCCAACTGTTACAACAAAAGGAGGCAACGACTGTATGCCCATTATCATTTCCAATTACAACTCTCTAATCAACCCGATCAATAGAGCCAACCCAACAATCAAAGCCACTACCAATACTATTCGAACAAACTTATGACAGCCAACAAGATGCCCGAGACGGTGCGACTGGTTTATTTTACCAAAATCGGGCCTTGTAACTTGGTATCACACTATGTTGCCTTGGGTATTTAGTTTGATTAATATTGTTTAAAGAAAAACCTTAGATTTAAATTTTTGAGTCTCATCCTCCTAAATTTTGATGTTAAGTTCACCTTAGAATATTAAGAGTTTTAAATCATAGTCCTTGTTGGTCCTCAATTTGGTTTGTGGTTCTAGAACCTCTTAGGATCATGACTCTTTTGTTTCCCTTCATGACTTATCCTTAAATTGATCCCTCCCATTGAAAAGATGATATGACACCCCTTCATCTTCACTCATGACCCAGTAAGCATGACTCATTGTACCTTCTTACCTGTCTAATCATTTTTTGATTTGGAAGCGTTGCCTACTCATCAGGCAGTTTCGTAGCGCCTGTCATGTTTATTATCCATCCACTCCAATTCATGATTTCCATGATTGAGATCATGTCCCTTGTTTTCAATGCCAAAAGTCAATTAAGAGCCTTCAAATATCTTTCATTTATGATCCTTGGTAATGGTTTTTAAATTTTGAAAAAGTTCGATAGTGTTGCGCTACATAAATTTGCCAATTCTGATCAGGCGACCGCGTCTCAAGTAAATCCAATGCTGTGAGAGATTTCAGGGCCTAAGTTTCCTCAATTTCACCCTAATATTGTGCTAAGGATCTCAACAGGTGTCGAATTTACAGGTATATTGTGCAGCCTCCTTTGCATATTTATTTTCACAGGAAATTTGTGCTCGGGTTTTCGGTTTGTTGAGCTTGCAAGGTAGTAGAGGAGCCATATTTTCATTCCTGTAAACATCCTCACCCATGTCCATGGTCTAATTACTGTTGATTACTTTAGCCTTTGAAGTTGTAGGTCTGTAATAGCCTATCCTCTGCATATACGTTGTGCTACCCAAAGGCGTTGCTCAAACCTTCTTTGTTTATCATGCTCCCCTTTCATCCTATACAAAGAGCCATTTCAGATTACCCCTTCATAGTCTAATGCTCTAAAAATCTTGTACATGTCTAAAAGTCTATTCTCTATAGTCAATCTCGGCTTTCTAAGCACTATCAGTTTTAAAGGGTCGTCCTTGTGCATTTTATACCTGAATTGAAACTGTCTGGTCATCGGCATCCCTTAAGCCTCTTAAGGAACCTCATTTTGAGTCATGGAGACCCCTCAATCAAAGAAAGCACACAAAGGTGGCAAGATAGTTAGGACAGAACCTATGGACATGTGCCTTTTTGATAGAGAGCCCATGGCAAGGGAGATGTTTCAAAGAGTAGGATGCCTCTCTTTCTTCCAGAACATGTAGAGAGGCAATCCAGAAGTAGAAAAACAATTCACATTAAATTTTGATGGCAAGAAAACCAGAGTTGGGGATTTGGAATTTGAGGTAACTGAAACCTCCATCTCAGGTGCAACAGGAATTCCCATTTCAGGTGAAAATTGGTTCAAGTCCATGGTTTTGTGTTCACCCTTTGTTAAAGATCTCTTCAAACATGAATATCGAATCAATGAGTTATCTCAGAGTATGCCGAGGAATCATTTGATCGATCAGTTTGATATAATGTTGAAAATCATACAGAGATATTTTACTTGTGAAGGGAGATTTAACACCTTGTACCATTACCACGTAAGGTTGTTGTTACATTTTACTGGTAAAGTTAAGATCAATGTTCCTTATTACATGTTGATAAGTATAGGTAAAATGTCAAATAGGGTGCAAGCCAAATCTAAGGATGTATATTCTAGCCTTTTTCACTCTGGATTGATCAGAATGTTAGTCTCTAAAGAGTTGGGAAAGAAAGAGATCTCATGGGACAATTTCATGGTTACTTCTCACTTCAAGATGGACCCAACACTTACTCCCCAATCATAGATCTCAGGTTCTTCATCACTCACCAGTACTAAAGCAGGGATCAGCAAGAAGAGAAAGGGAAGAGCCCCTGTTTCAGAGATCAACAAGCAAGTCAAAGAAGATGAGGAGGAAGTTTGTCCTTCTCCACACAGAGATTTCTCATCACCACCTCCACCAAGGTTAGAATAAGTACCTTCTTCTACCAAGGTGACATCTAAAAAGGGTAAGAAGCTTATCTTTCCTTCTCCTCTTCCAGTAGTTGAAATCAAGGGTAATAGACCTTTCACTAGGTCATCAATCCATAAGGAGGTTTTTCAAGAGCATCCTTTTCCAGAAGCCATTGTTCTAAAGAAGAAAGAAAAAATCATTAAAAGGCCTGTGGGGGAGAAATATGAAACCCTTACTCATAGGAAGAGGAGAAAAGATAGTTTGTAGTCTACTAAAGACAAGAAGGAAACCCCTGTACAAAAGGGAAAGGGGAAAGGTTCTAAAATACCCTTGCAAATGAAAGATGAAACCTTTGAGAGAAGCATTGAGAAGCCTATGGTAAGAAAGGATGAAACCCCTGTGCAGAGAGGGAAGAATAAAGGTAGAGTCAACAAGGAACCTGATGAGATAGACAAGACACTTCCTATGCAGGCGGAAGAGGGTTCTGAGGAGAAGCCCATTGAGACTAAGCATGCCATTGTCCCTCCTGACAGCTAGACCTACAAAAGACTTATCAAGCAGCTTAGGGATGCAAGGAGAGAAATAGATCGTCTTAAATAAGAAGACAAGATCCACTTGGATCAGGTGAATGAGCTCATGATTGGATACAACCATACCCTGCACTTGGCAAGGTTTGCAGCGAGAAAGGCTCTGCCTCTTCGTAAACAACTGAAGAATCTTTACAAATTAAACAGAGGCTTTCAGTCTCAGAATAGGAAGATAAAGGCAGAGCTGAGACACTTGCAAGATGAGGCAGCTCAAAGAAATTTACAGGTGTTGGTAGAAGCTGCCATTGAAAATGATAAAACAACAACTAAGGAAAGCTCAACTACACCAAAGAAGTTTGTCAGTGCTAGGAAGAAGAAATCTGATGAGCCAGTTGAAGAGACTCTTTCTACTAGAAAGTGTGTGAGGCTAAGTGTTAAGATGACAAAATAGTTGGTAAGGGGTAAGGCTTAAGCTCCATTTTTGGGAATTGTTCCTTTTTGGGAGGATTAACTGATATGCAGATACTATGTTTTCCATCTATACAGGCTCCTAGGTGTTTAGCTATATGGATTTTTGAGTTTTTGCTAAAGTGTTAGCTTCACTCAGTAGTAAATGGCATTATCTATGGTATATTCAAGGCGTCTGTCATAATTGGAAGGACACAAACTGCTCTGCACATGTCCTAGATTCAAAGACGTTGCATTTTGGCAATGA
Organism: Picea engelmannii; assembly: GCA_009831015.1. Classification (NCBI taxonomy): domain Eukaryota; kingdom Viridiplantae; phylum Streptophyta; class Pinopsida; order Pinales; family Pinaceae; genus Picea; species Picea engelmannii. The sequence goes on along the minus strand of ML810497.1, from coordinate 772,776 downwards.
TACCTAAAGTTGTATGCAAATGCAGCATAAGTAGCGCTACGTACAAGCATTGTGTAATATCTTATAGAGAACAGAAGATGCACACAGTGGCGCTATGTAAAGCGCTGCATAATATTACACAGAGGGAATAATTGGTATATAGGTGCAACACAATGGCTCTACCTATAGGCACTGCATAATATTTGATAGGGAGCTAGTTTACACACATACACAGCCCAGAGGTGCTACCTACAGGCGCTACCTTCTCTCCTTGTTACATTTTAGGGTGCGCTACCCAGAGTTGCTACACAAGGAAGTTTACCAGCAAACACCAGGGATCTAGGAAGACTAGGCCAACATATTTTGACAAGTTAATGATGGAGAAAGTGAAAGAAGTAGCAGTTGGCATTCTGAGGACAACTACAGGCTCCAAAGGGACACATGGAAAAATAGGAGATGAGCAGCAAAAGAGGATCAAAGTAGTTAGAAGCATGATTATATTAGTCACTAGCATTTTCCTATTTTATAGCATAGGCAGACTATCTAAGTTGTTAGAACAAATAAATGTCTAGAGATTTTCAAGGGAAAGAGGCCAGCTCGTACCTCCAGCTGTTGCCTCCCTTTCTTGTTATAAATAGATAGATATATTGCTTTAGCGGGTTCGTATGGTTGAGCAAGGCTCCCTAAACTGTAATATTTTTTGAAGTGATTGTGATCTCGTTGTGTATTGGACTTAATACTTTTTGACTAATAGAAATCAACTTCTATTTTAGCCTATATGCTTCTAATGCTAAATGTTCATGTTGTGGATTCTTCACATGGATAATTGTGGTAATGTTATGGTGGATGTTTGATCATTGTATTATCATGGTGTTTATTTAGATTCTTAGTTCCTAATTTCAAGAAGATCTTGTCTTAAGAAACTTTCTTCCTTAGGCTCTTGTAGACCTGATGTTTGTAGTAGCCATTACACCTCTCTCATTCAAGTCTTCCCTCTATCCCATTTACTCTCAAACTACTAGTTGAAGTTAGTCAAAACCTTATTTGATGGTACATGTTAGCCCTGTTTCTGAGTTAGGATATTATCATTTTGAGTCTTTTCCATCTGACCCTTTAAAAAAACACTCATACATTCACATATAACCTAATGGGTACTGGGATTACCTTCTATGCAATCAGAAGGTGACTCCTAGTGCTAACATAACTAATGAAAAAATAATCAAGGGTTTTCTTGGTGGAACCAAACACGGGGAGACCGAAGGCCAACCACATCAACAGTAGGTGAGACAAGCACGATGGAACCATAAGCTTTATAACCCTTAGCTTGCAAGACAGGGTGACAGTTCACACTAGGTAGGGTAGACCATGATGCAAAAGAGCAAAGGTTTCTTATTGGCCAGTAACCAACACCTAGAACACGCGGGGGCATAACCCTCATGTTTTTCCCCAATAGTCGAATAATGCTGATATAAATGAAGAGCCCGGGTAATACCAACCAACCCTAAAGCAAGTTTCTTGTCATAATAGCCACCTATAACCAATTGTTTGGATATCAATAACATAAACTGAGCTCACAATCAGGTGGAAAAACGATATGTAGTGACCAAAAGGTGGTTCAATTCATACACAACAACCCCATAACACCAAATACAATTGGGTTTGGTTACCATGACTATGAGAAGACGTCCAGCAAGGCCAAATAGAATGAAACCCTCCAACAAAATCCCATAAAGACAATAGAGAGACATCACGGCTTCCAACACATAGAACATCCAATGATATCGCGACTTCAACCATCAATTTTTCCATTGCAACGAATAACACAAACAACCATTCCAAGGAAAACACTACGATTTTACATAGTTGTCAACCTCAAGAAAACATAGACCAATACATCACCGATCCAATGTTCATTTCATAAATAGAGCGAGTTCATGGATGGGCGAAAAAACCATACATGTAACCAAATGGCCTTAAAAATGTGAGCTTGGTCGAGCAGTTCCCTCCATGCCTGAATCTCAGAGCTTAACCATAGCAAAAACCAAATGAACAATAACCATGCTAAGGTGATGGCTAGTGGGAGAAGTATGGAGTGATGTGCATTTATTGCATTTCGCTTCCATCCTCCCTCTCATTCAATTATGTAGTACACAACAGCCAGCCAACCATTAATCCATGCATCGAAACTTGCACACATTTCTTGCCAATTGCGCCACCTGATCCATATTAACCATGTCAAAACCATACTATAACATATATCACATGTGCCCATATAACTCAACAAAATTGTATAGCCACTAACATTTCTAGTTAGGACTAACATCAACTTCTTTAAATTTCAATTCCACATAGTATAGCATAGCATAGCATAGTTTATTTTCTTAGATTTATTCCATATTTCTTTTGTCTCTTGTTATAACTAACATGTGTCTTGCGTAGGTGTAATATGTGACGAACCATGGCTACCATAACAATGTAATTCCAATGAACATAAACCATTTATAACATGGAATTTAGAGCTTAGTGTAATGAAATCAACACATAAAATCCATTATTCATCCGCCATCTGTCGTAAATAAAACCAAGATTTCATCATCAATCATGCAGAACCCTATAAGAATCACCGAAAGAAGCATAAATGTGTAATAAGAACATGATCTAATCCTCCAATCTACAAGGGGGTCCCACCTACTAGTATTATATATCATTAGCTTAGTTTAAATAATAGTCTTTAGCAATACTTTGCGGGCGAAAACCTCGTTGTAATTTTTATCATCAACAGTCTCCTTAAGTATTCCTTTCTCATGTGGGATTTTCCTTTACCTGCTCCTACCACCCCGCAGGTTTCCACGTTAAATATGATTTCGAATCAGGTGCGACAATCCATAGTATTATCTGATCCTTTGGTAGTACATGGTCTTGACAAGCATAGTTCAATGTCTCTGTCAAGCTCGTTAAAACATGAAATAGAGCCCCTGACCTTCAAATCGAGTCTCACTTTCGATCATGTACTTGAACCTTCTTTTCCTCCACCTAGTGAAAATGTTCCCATTAGTAACCAGACGCCTAAATAGGGAAAGAAGAAAATTTGTCTGAGGAAATGACACTTGGGGGGAAGATCTCCAGCCTCTGGGAATCATGTTGGAGAAAACCCACTAGATTTGTTCATGCAAGATGGGGGGGAAACATCTCTAGAGAGACACACTTCTAGGAGTGATCCTCGTTTGACGATCGTTCCCATCGTCACATTGTATTCTTTTCTATAATGAGCTTAGTCTTTGTTTTTTCTCATGCTCATAAATACATGAGAATAAGTTACTGAGATCAGTCTTTGTTCTTTTTCATGCTCGTTAATACCTAAGAATAAGTTACTAAGTATAATTTTATCACTTTTTCGGACTTGTAAAAGCTATATGAAAAAAGGAACTCTTTAGAGTCCCCTTTAATCTCTTTTTAGACTCCCTAGACATGAAAAGATTATCGAGTGAAATTGTTTCCTTCCACACTCGTTAAAAGGGTTAGAAAGGGAGTCTTTCGATGTTTGGTTTATCTCTTTTTCAAATTCGAAAGAACCACTTTACAAAAAAGGACCTCATTACGGAGAAATCTTTAAAATATTTTTGAACTCCTTAAAAATGAAAATATTGTTGAGCGATCGTGTTGTCTTTCACGCTCGTTAAAGTGAATTAGAAAGCACATATGTTGAGCAGTAGTTTATCTCTTTTTCAGTCTCATCATACTATTTATGAAGAAGGAACACTCTAGTCAAGCATTATTAGAAGAGTTCTCCTAGGTATCATTTTATACTTTTTCAGGCCCTGGAGACTAATTTCACGAAAAAATCCATCTGGAGTCTTCTTTCTAAATCTTTTCAGACTCTCAAAATATCAAAATACCATCAAGTTTTCTTTCCTTGGACTTCTAAAATCTACACAAGGAAAGACCCATTTGGGATCAAACCCTTCCTTCTTCAAGTTCATTAAATATGTGAATATGGGACTCATCGAAGATGAGGTTATAACGAGCATCTGTTATCCTCCTCAAGATCGCTAAAAAACAAATAGGTACTCACCTATTTGGGTGGAGGGGGAATTTGAGAAGTGATTCAATCCTTTCATCATTATGGCAGCTTGATGTCTCCCTTGGACATGGCACTTGTTTGAATCATGTGTGCCATCATACTCTTTCGAATCCTTTAGAATAGAACCCTTGGTTGTCATCACATTCCATGCGGCATCATACTCTTTCGACTCCTTTGAAGAGATCCATTGGTTGTCATCACATCATCATACTTGGTCTCCATGCCTTGTTAGGTCAATGTTGCCAAGTCATTCATTGTGCCACCATATGGTCAAGGAAATTCAACCTTTACATTTTCACCCTTGTGTCATTTCACCATCATTTGATCCATCACAATCCTTTTTTTTTTTTTGTCGATGATGGGGGATACATCATGGCCCTCCTTCGACGAGTCTATCTCCATCAACATCAACACATTATCTTGGAATTAGACTTATAAACCAGTCAATACCTTGGAGCCTGCATGCCTCAATGGTAGGTCTCCTCGCTTTTGAAAATGGGTTTACATCATTGACCCATGATTTATTGATTCCGCGATTCTTTGACTTCATACCATCTATTCACATTCGATGGAATGTACTTAGAGTACCTTGGGAGTCATTTTCATCGTTGGTGATTTCCCTCGCACTTGTTAATGGTATACATCATTGACCAGTAATCAAGTGGTTTCTACCATGTTCGACACCAAGATATCTATTCACATGGCTAGATTTGTACTATTCAGGATCGGGATTAAACACCCTAGGGGGGACTATCTAGTAAACACCGATTTTTGTTATCTTCCTTCCCTAGGGTGTGATGGAGATTATGAAGTTGTGATATATATTGTGACATATATCCACATTTTATTGGTCTGTGTCTATGTTCTATCATGTTTTATCCCCACTGTGTACAATCTCATGGCTACATTTTGATCGAGTCATGGAGATATGGATCCACATTGTATGTTCAGTGGCCATACCCTTAGTCAATGCTTTCATGGATCCGCAGTGTATTGGTTGGCGACCATGCTTTGATTTAGATGATTCTGATTATGGGTATGCCTACCTTGGGGATGATATATATATATATATATATATATATATATATATATATTGATGGATGTTTTCTTTCTTTTCTGACAGTTCTTCTAACTTCAATCCCTTGATTCCACATTATTACAAAGTGTTTTGACCATTGTTTTTATCCTCTGATCTCACACTTTGGGGGGCATCTATTATACACCATTTTGTCACTCTTTGCTAAGTGTCATCAAGTGTCACACTTCACTTTGCTAAGTGTCGCACTTCACTCTACTCGGTGACGTTAATATCGCAAATGTCATGGTACATTCTACTAAGTGTCGACCTTATTTGTCACACTTTTCCTAAGTGTTTCCACCTCAACACTGCAATCTGATTTGGAGTTAAGAAAAAATAAGAATCTTGAGACAAATAGGAAAAATAATTGGAACAAGAAGAACCATAGGAAAAGGATGTTGAAACCCAATCTTCATTAACATTAAAGTTTCGAAAGGAAAATGAGAAAATCAAGGATCTAGTAGGAAAAGCAGAATTTTAGTCGAATGTGGAAGCCAATAAATATAGTTAGACTACTCTCTATGAGACATTCCAATGGAAGGCTATAATAATCTGAGCCAATGTAATTGTTGTGGGTGTGTTATGGTGAGACTCACAACATTATCTTTTTAAATAAACAACAACTTAATAATGCTCTTTAAATAAGTAGAAAATAGGGCACATTAATGATCCTCTTTCTTTAACAATGTAAGATAATAACATATAATAAGAAAACAAATAACACCAGAAAATTAAAAATAATAACAACACTTGTATGTTTCCAAAAATTCCTTGAAGAATTCCTTCCTAGTGCAAACCAAGCCTTCTCCAAACTAAAGTAGTGAAGATATTGTGAAAATATGCAATAATTTGTTCAACAACACAGATATTCCAACAGAGGAAAAACACCTTCAGTAACTACTCACACAACTAGATCAAATATCAATACACTGATGTTTTTACATGGTAAAACCCCTGTGGGGAAACATCCATGGCCCCGACCAATGTGGCCACCTGAGGAAATTTATTAATGGAAAATTAAATATATTATAGATAGTTTCTCACAATTGATCCTCGACGAATGACCCTCCATTCTCTTTAAATAGAGATCATGAAACAATCGAGTGTTAAACCATGGATCAATGTAGTCATTAAGATCGAGGATAATATGAGTTTTCGTATCACTCTATGTCAAGAACATATCATGACCATCGGATTACAAATGCATACTAAAGAAACATATTTTAACCTAACGACACATTAGACCAAGTTGATCTTAACTAACTCCTAAGTGTATAAATATCCTAACATCCCCCTTTTTGTGGCCGCAAAAACCACCCTTTACTTGTGTTTTTAAGAGTGAAAGGAAAGGGGACCCCTACTAAAATTTCAAACATATTGCCTAATCCTCTACTGCATGAGCCTAATGCTATTTCTTTACCTACCTTGAGGGAGTTGGGGGTTTAATCTTGATTGATGACTATATTTTATGGATGTTGATTATTCCTTTCGATATGATTATTTCAAATGTCTTCGTGATGCTTCTTGACCTATGATGTTTCATTGAAATTTGTATAATAGAATTGATATGTTATCTTCAGATTTTTTGTCGATTCTGAAGTGCTTGATGATCATATGTGGTTGCAATGTTTTATGTTCTATTGTATGTATTGAATGAGTTTGTTGTTGATGATTTTTTATGATTGACTAACTCAAACTATGCATCTTCCTAACGGCATGACTATGTTGGCATTATTGATTATGTGTTTTCATTGATGGCAACATGAATCAGTCATGAACAAAGTTATACAACATGAATCGGTCATGAACAAAGTTATACAGTTGACATTAGTGTCAGGATGGCCAATAAGGTGCATCCATGTGTAATGAAGGGTCATTGATGGAAAGAGAATGCACCAGAGCAACAAGGATAAAATTCAGGAGAGGTAGCATGCAGAGAATCCATGTACAAAAGTAATAACAAAGTACAAGGAATTAAGAGATCATGAGGGTTAGCAATTCAAGATCGGTGCATAAATGAATGCACAAACAATTATTAAAAAGATCGGTATAAATAATGATGAAACATATCAGAAGCAAGAAATGTTAATCGAAGATCAGAAGGGAAATAACATTGCATAAACACGATAGGGATCGAATTCCCAATAGATCAATGAATCTTGGTTCAGTTGGACTCCAAGTATAAACCCAAAATCTCGGAAGAAATGATGCACAGGAGTTGTCCATTATCATTTTGGGAGTTATATTGACCGTCCGATCAAAATAAAATGGAAGGATAGGATAAGCAGGCCAAAGGACCGGGATCCCAAATAGCCGAAATCCCAACAACCGTTGGATCGTGTTAATATTTTTCGCGTCAAATAAGGATCGTTAGATGAAGTCAAGGTACTCGAGGTTTAATCAGGGAATCTCATTTCAAGAGAATTTAGAAGTGGGAAAAGCGAATAACTCAAAGTCCCAAAGGTCAAAATGAATCTAGACCATTGATCTAGAACCAATCGCATCAAAGAAGGATCATTAGATGAAGTCAAGTTACTTGAGGTTTAATTGAGGAATCTCATTTTGGGAGAACTGAGAAGTGGGGAAAACGAATAGCTTGAAGTCCCGAAGGCCGAAATGAATCTAGACTATTGATCTAGAACTAATCACGTCAAAGAAGGATCGTTAGATGAAGTCAAGTTACTCGAGTTTTAATTGGGGAATCTCATTTCAAGAGAATTTAGAAGTGGGAAAAGCAAATAAATCAAGTCCCTAAGGCCGAAATGAAGCTATAACATTGATATAGAACTGGTCGCGTCAAATAAGTACCGTTAGATGAAGTCAAGCTACTCGAGGCTTAATCGGGGAATCTCGTTTCGGAAGAATTGACAAGTGGGAAAAGAGAATACCCCAAAGTCCCGAAGGCTGAAATGAATCTAGACCATTGATATATAACTGATCACAGTCATTGGATCAAGGATTCAAATGAGTTTAAACAACATATTACAACTACAATTATACCAACTCCAATTCCAATTTATGTAATTGAGTTTAAACAACATATTACAACTACAATTATACATACTCAAATTTTATCTAACATAGATGCTTATGATCCTCCATTTCTACTCATCTTGTTGGAATATCTATTAATTGTGGTCTAACTAATCACTGAATTGTTGGGGCATAAATCATTGTTATAATTGTTTTCCTATGTCCACTACCTATGGTGATGTTATATTCATTTTCTAATCTAATGAATCGAAGTCATATCTTTTCTCCCCTTGACGAACTAATCAATGGGAGGGGATTTTTCTTTGGAGGTTATACATTCACATTGTCTTTGTTATTACCTCGAACACTAGAGTAGTTAAAGTTTTAAAAGTACATGAGTTGGACCATGAGAAGTCTTTATTAGATTTACCTAATGATATACCACTTTTGTATCTTTCTACCAAGATGGATTTCATGATTTTCCTTTTTAAGTTGGAGAATATTTAGCCTTCAAGTGTATGGTTACCACATGAATATGCGTAAAGTTTAATTTGCATCGAAAAGAAACATGTTCGTAGTCCAATATTTGTGTCCATCTTTGATCATTATATGCCAACAAAATGCGTTTAGGAGTACCATTTCTTAAGTAATCATAAATTCATACCCATGTGTAGATATTGAAGCTATACATACCCATGTGTAGATATTGAAGCTATAAATATTTGGTTGTCGAAGCCATGAAGATGAAAGAACCCAAAGAATCGTCTACAATCATTAAGCTCTCAAAATATTGATATTCCAAGAAGACTAACCAATCAAACCCAACGTGAGATTGTTGTTAGAGATTCAGTGTTGGGTTTGAATATTTACTGCCATAGTTTCATAGATAGACCAACACCATCTAGAAACCAAGCCACATTACTTTCAATTTATGATATGTCCATTGTGAATTTGAGCTGCAAAGTAAAACCTAAATCCTCCAAAAATGAGCCTAAATCCTCATTTATCCATTCATATTTATTTGTTTATCTTATTTTGAGATGTTTTACTATTTCCCAGTTATGTTAACACATTCCAATATTTGCATGCATCATTTAATATGTTATCATTTAGACATTAATGTATGGTGCATTTAAATTTATATTATCATATGGGTATATTTATCATATATCATTCTAGATATTTCTTAACTGTAGATCTATCAAGCATCAAGAAGGATAAAATCCTTCAAAGTGTATAGATTTCCTCAATTTTTTGCGCTCTAATTTTTTTTTTCACTTCTAGATATTTGGTATCTCTCAACACACGATAAATCTAGAGTTAACATAGATATAAAGTAGTCAAGATATTAAGAGGGCTTAAATGGTGTTGTTGTTGTTATTTTATTCAATTTATTTTTTGTTAGCCTATGCCACATCAACGATACTTTACATTACACATATCCCTCATACTAAGTTGTAGAATGCACCTCTCAACAAAATAATCGGGCCTCAACAATGCGTACAACTAGCTAGATGAGGGGGTCAACAACAATTTGGTAGGGTTTCCACTCATTTATTTAATGAGTTTCTTTAAAAAAAAATGTAATGTTGTTGGTTCATTGAAAATATATCTCAATATTGAATAACCAATAGATTTTAATCATATCTTGTATTGCAATTAATGGATTGTGTGCACAATTGGATTATATTACACACAATCATGCATATTCTATTATAATATAACCACTTGTTTTAATAAATGTTCTAATTTCATATGATTTCTCAAGAATGAAATCAAGCGTGTTTTCATGGATTTGAATATGTGTGGAAGTAGATTTTGTAACTAGTCTACCATAAGCATTCAATATTTGGATAGATAATTAAATTCATGTATAGGGTTATATTATGAAACCATATTTTAAATATTATGGATGTCGTGAGTACACCCATTTTGTCAAACATTGTTGTTATACACCATTTTTTCACCCTTTGCTAAGTGTTCTCAAGTGTCACACTTCACTCTGCTTGATGACGTTAATATCGCAAATGCCATGGTCCATTATACTAAGTGTCATACCTTATTTGTCACACTTTTCCTAAGTTTTTCCACCTAAACTCCATGCATGAATGATCCATTACATCCCCTTGAGAATCAAGAAGAAGAAGAAAAAGAAGACACCTACAAACCCTGACAATTTGGTTGTTTTCACTCAGTCTTGGCTTCATTTGACCATGGTCACTCCCATTTTCACTCAGGGGGAGTGACCATCCCCTAGACATAGTGTTAGGGGGGTGACCAGGTCGCTTTGTTTGCCCTTCTATGGGGGAAACCATGCAAATTTGTTCAAACCCCATGAAACTAGGGGCAATCTTTCTAGGACTTTCTGGATGGTTCTTGGTTTGTTTTCTTGTTTGCATCAAGATATGATTCAAGCCTCTTGCTATCCTATCTCTGGAGAAAGAATAACCATGAAGATAACTCAAATCCTAACCTAATCCACCTTACCCTCAACTATGTTCTTGACTTACCCTAGTGGTTAACCCTTTATGCATCTATATAACCAGGCCATTTCAGAGTGAGAGGGAGATGGAAAAGAAGCATACCAAACTTATGATATTTTCAAGGAGTGCCAAACCTTTTTTTATGTGAAGAAGTTGATTCAGATTCATGTTCAAGGGTTGAAGAAAGAATCTTGGAGGATTGCAGCATAATCAGGTTGTAAACTTCTTTCTTTTCATTGAATATAAGAACTTGGCCTATTTTTCTTATACTTTCTTGTTCATTTCATTTCTATTTGATTACTTCATGTAAGTTATCAATAGGTAGGGTTTCTATTACCTAATCATAGATAGTAGTAGGAGAATGTTTTTATTTTCTTACAGGTTTGACTTCGTGAGGGAGCTACTTGGATTGGAGCTTAATCATCGAAGCGATGAGGAAAAACATTAGAAACCATGTACACACACCTTTTATCCTTCTCTCTCAACCCTCTCTCAAGAAAATAGAATGGTTTGTTAGAAGGATGTTAGTGTCCATTTTTTAGAGGTCGTCTCACTTGTAGGAAACCCATGTGAGGGAAACTCAACTTGTCTACAGGGGGATAATTCTCACCACAGTAAATTCTCACTAAGGATAAATTTCTAGTTCTTCCTAGTTTTATAGCCATTTTAACCCTTTTAATTTTTCTACACCTTTCTTCTTTTCCTTTGGCACCCTTCTGCTCATCAAAACCCTAATTTTTCTGAGAAATATTGGAAAAATTGAGCCTACATGACCTCACCAGAGCGACCATTACCCTTTTGTCACCCCATGTCTAACTGCCACAAAGTGACCTGGATGCCCTTTTCTAATCCATTTGGGAGTGGACATCACCCTTTGACACCATGTCTTCCTTTCGAATAGAGTGACCTCATGTAGCAAACTAGTTTATGAGCCTTGTTTTCAGATTTTTCTCATATTTTGCTCAATTTCTCTATGACTGTTTGAGGTTCTATTTTGAGTATTTGTGATCATATCCATATGGTTGGATGATATTTATCATCTCTTTTACTAAGAGGTTTTGTTTGTTTTCTTTTTCATCCTCTTTTCAGTCCACTTGTGTGCTTGAAGATTGCCTAGTCTTTTAGCCCAGAAACTCCTAGTTTGTTTCTAGATGTGCTTGGATGAGAACTTTACATTATCACTCGTTTTCCTTTCCTTCTTTTTAGTTTTCATTGGTTGATTGGTTTTGAGCCCTTTCGTCTTCATTGAAGCATCTCACTTTTCTGGATTATTAGGAATCTCTCATCTACCACAACCTCATTTTTGTTGCTCATGTTCTAAGGATTTTTCATGAGTGTGTGTCTTCATTCTCCTTTTCATTTTTGAGTCCTTGATTGAACAGGTTATCTCACACTTGTTTTCTTTCAGTTCTCATCTTTTTTAGTGCACTTTTTTTTATTAATTGTTTTTCCTTGTATTTCTCCATGTCAAACATAGATCTCTTTCATTTCTCCTGAAAGATAAGAAGCAAAAGAGTTTGCATAATAAAATGAAGATTTTTTTTTCCATTCTTTAGGAATTGGTTTTGATATATGTTTGGAGAAAGAGCTAGTTTTGTGTATGCATTTTGGTTTTTGGAAACATTATTTTGGTTGTTTGGCATAATATTGATCCCTGAAATTGAAAGTTGCATAGTTTTGTGTTCTTGCTTGTGTTAAGAAGAATAAAACTCTTCTCCTTCCCATACATAGAATTCATCGAAAAGAAAAAAATTAGTTTTGAGTCTCTCTTACATCATCAGTTTCGTCTCCGTGAACCCTTTGAGTAAAAATCCATTAAAATCAATCACGCGCTAATAAAATCAACTAGAACATTTTTTGGTTTTAACACACCAATAGTAGCATAGGATTAGGGTATTTAGACTAGGAAAAGTGAGTAAATTGTCCAAGACTACTAAAAATATTGTAGAAAACTAGCAAGTGTACAAATACAAATTTTGTATAAGCATCGTCGAGAACCCCCTCTCACACAGGGGATAAAAACGAGGTCACATGCAGAAGAGAAGCGAAGATTACCCCTCCAAATCTTGACCAATCGTAGTGGAACGAGCGTATATTGGGGGTTTTTCTTGAGAAACCACTAGTTTCATTTGGTATCAATGCTTCATGAATTCTGAATCCGTTCGTGGTCCTCAGGATTCTTATCGGTCTACTTGTCTTCAGTTCTCTTGAAGATATTTGGACTTTGATATCCTTCCCATACATTCAGTCTCGACTATCAACTGTACCCACCCAAAGGATGACTATGAGTTGGTAACCTTAGTGGCCTTTCCTGGGTATCTACAGAGGTGACTATGGGGGGATTCCCATAGTACCTAGGGTAGATGTCGTATCACACTATTAATACCCTTGGAGGGTGATCCCGCGAAAGAGAGGGTTGATTGCACCGAGAAGGATTGTTACATGGAGTTCAGGGTAATTGCTTCTCATTTCTTCGTTGAAGGCTTGACATCCCATCTTCGAAATATCCTTGAACCTACTATTGCTTGGTTGATTAGTTTTAGTTTTCTTAGTGGTGTTTTTATTTAATTTTCTTTGTTGTCCTTAGGATCAAAGATTTCACAGTATACAAGGTATGGAACCTGACCCTCGGGAACCTCAACACAATGTTTCTAATGAAGGAATGATCAAAGATCAAACTTATGAGATTGGGAGTATACCTCCTGGAAGTGGCCATCACACAGAAGAATTGGTCACTACCATCGTTAAAATCCTTGTATCTTACATGAATACTCTTTTTATTGATCCACTTGGCCAACCATTCATTGATCCACCATCTAAGAGATATTTTGATGCCTATTCTTCTTACTATTTACCCCTTGATTCCACCACTACACAATCTTTTGGCGTGAACCTACCATCTTTTGGTTTTCCTGAAGGACTTGGGAAGTCATCTTTTTTCACAACTCTTGTAGTTGATATTGTTGGTTCTTCCTCTTTACCAAAAACATAGGTGACCCAGGTAACTACGAATCAACCACTTGTGCATACATATTCCTTTGCACATGGGTCGAGTAATATTCTTGCTTCACTCTTTCCACACATGCACACACCAAGTGATTTACTTAGTCGTTTCATCAGTCAGATGGCCAACAACCAAGTCGTTCATACAACCATGGTTACACAAGATACTCATCCTCTATATCAACCATATTATATTAGTACACCCTACAATGGAGGTCAATATTCAATGGGAAACCAACCTTCGGTTGGGGGGAAACCTTCAGCTGCAGGGAAAATGTTTACTGGGGGAAACCTTCATGGTTGAAAAATCAACCTACCTGAGGGGAAATCTACTTCTTCTAGTCATTATATCCCTACTACCATTGGCCTATATCCTATACATCCATTTCCAAGAACTGTTAACCCTTTGTGGGGTCAACCCAAACCGATGAGCATTCTTCCACAAGGAACTTTTCCTTTCAATCTGTAAACCCTATCATTCCAACGCAACAGTACCTTCAATATAAATACATGGGATTCCCATTAGGTAAATCACGGTATGTAGGAGGTCCATATGTCCAATCACAGTATATGGGTGGACAATCAGGACAACCCCCTTCAATGAGTGGACAACCTGGGCAGCCACCATATATGGGAGGACCATATAGCTTTGTTATCTTGTCGCAACCTGGATACGGTCCTACTGGTGTTCCCATGCCATATGATTACCACCAGTATCTATAGGATAATTGAAAATTTTCATTCTTGGCTATGTTAGATCTGTCAGATCTGTCGCATTTAACCAACGATCCCATCCAACATGCTCTATTTTGGCCCACCATCCCTGCCAAATTACTGTCCGACATTCTGAAATCCTACGAAGAACCAGGGGAATATCCTAACAATCATGTTATGAATTTCCATTTATGGTTTCTTCCAACTCTTTGATGGATGATTCCATCCATCTTAGGGTTTTTTAGAGAACACTTACAGGTGTCACAACAAAATGGTATATTGAGCTGCCACGTAACTCCTTTGTCAACTTTAATTCTCTTGCCATGGTTTTTCTAACGCATTTTCAGTTACCTATACGGTATGATACCGGTGCTGATATTTTTACCTCCCTCCATCAATCCTACTCCACCCATATATCTGATCATAGTCATGAGTGGATACGGCGGAGACGGTTGATGAAAGCTCCCATTCTGGACCAATGCCTCACGGATTGGTTTAAAATTCATTCTTTCCTCCCATCACCTATGATGTTGCTAAGGGAAATGTTTTTACTTAGAAGAAGGCTATCAATCATGCACAGTATTTGGACTCAGCCTACTTCAAGTCCAGCACACTTTACGATATGATCCCTAATGCTCCTTGTTCGTTGAAGGATCCAAGAAAACCTACTCTGGAAAAAAAAAATTATGGATGCCAAAACTGCTTCTTCTCCTTCTCAAACCTTCGAGGTGAATGTGGTCTGATCCTATTCATCTCCTCAACTAGTGGGTAAGAATAAGAAAAAAAGGGTAAATCCAAGAAATCTTCTAACGAGCAGGATAATCAAAACATTGTTGATACTCAATTGACTAGGAAACCTAAGTCTCCTTGTATGATTTGTGAGGAAGACCACTACACGAAATGTTTCCCTCGTCATGAGGTTGTCGCTAAATTTCTAAAGGGTACCTACCAACTGGTTCAGTAGAAAAATATGGTTGCACAAAATCCTGCCCCTCCACAAGGATGAAACGTAGGTCATTCCCACTATGGGTATGCTTCCATGAGTGCTTTCGACATGTACATGTTTAAATCAGTTAAAGTGGAAACTCAAGCAAACACTTGTGACACTCCTCCAAGTGGTCATACCAAGGGAAAGGCTGTTGATCATCCCTCCACATATACTCCTCCTCCATCTTCCAATCCTTTTCATATTGAGAAGCCAAACTCTAAATGAAGTGTTGAACCCACCCAAGAGCGTAATTCAAAAAGAGACATTTAATCCAAATGCCCACGCTGCCCAAAAATACAACATTGTTGAAGATTTGGTGCAAGCGCCTTGTGCTATGTCATCCCTCAAATTTATAATAAATTGTCCAAGTCAACATAGAACCATCTTGTCATCCACTGGAGAGACTCTCCCACCACTTAGCATTCCAAATTCAAGTTTTGGTTGGTGGAAAGAACATCCATCATACTATCTTGGATGAGGGAGCCTATGTATTTTCCTTGTTGGAGAGCCCTAGGTTCTCCTAAACTTACCTCGCCTTCGGCCACCTTGAAATCATTTTATGGATGTGGTTTCCAACCTCACAAACTCTTGCAATATTTCATTGTGACATTGAAGGGTAAAATTGTTTTGGTCGATATCGAAGTAGTTGATGCACCCCTAGATTAAAATTTATTACTTAGTCATAGTTGGTTCTACGCGATGATTTTCATCTCATCTACATTGTTTTGTGTCTTACGATTTCCCCATCAAGGAAAAAGTATCATTGTTGACCAACTAGACTATATAACTCCAAATATCCACAATATTGTGACGAATGATGTCCCTTTTCTTGGACAGTCTAGTATTGAGAGTGTAGGGGTAGGTCTCCTTAAGTATTCCTCACTCATGGGGGTTTTTCCTTTACCTTCTCCTACCACCCCGTAGGTTTCCACATTAACTATGATTTCGAGTCATGTGTGGCTATCCATAGAATTATCAGATCCTTTGGTAGTACCTGGTCTTGAAAATCATAGTTTAGTGTCTCTGTCAAGCTCGTTAAAACATGAAATAGAACCCCCTCCCTTCAAATCGAGTCTCAC
The DNA here is from genome assembly GCA_009831015.1 of Picea engelmannii. Taxonomy (NCBI): domain Eukaryota; kingdom Viridiplantae; phylum Streptophyta; class Pinopsida; order Pinales; family Pinaceae; genus Picea; species Picea engelmannii. Next base: position 756,398 of record ML810497.1, on the reverse strand, counting down.
TCTGGATCACATACTGAACCTTCTTTTCCTCCATCTAGTGAAAATGTTCCCATTAGTAACCAGATGCCTAAATAGGGAAATAAGAAAAGTCGTCGGAGGAAATGACACTTGGGGGGCAGATCTTTAGCCTCTCGCAATCATGTTGGAGAAAACCCACTATATTATGTCATGCAAGATGGGGGGAAAACATCTCTAGAGAGACACACTTCTAGGACTGATCCTCATTTGATGGTCATTCCCATCATCACGCAGTAGTCTTTTCTATAATGAGATTACTCTTTGTTCTTTCTCATGCTCATAAATACATGAGAATAAGTTACTGACCTCAGTCTTTGTTCTTTCTCATGCTCGTTAATACATGATAATAGGTTACCGAGCATACTTTTATCACTTTTTCGGACTCATAAAATATATATAAAAAAAAGGAACTCTTTGGAGTCTCATTTAAGCTCTTTTCAGACTCCCTTAACATGAAAAGATTGTCGAGTGAACTTGTCTCCTTTCACACTCGTTAAAAGGGTTAGAAAGGGTGTCTTTCAATGTTTGGTTTATCGCTTTTTCAACTTCGAAAGAACTAATTTATGAAAAAGGACCTCATTATGGAGAAATCTTAAACTCTTTTTAAACTCCTTAAAAACAAAAATATTGTTGAGCGATCTTGTTGTCTTTCATGCTCGTTAAAGTGAATTAGAAAGAACATCTTTTGAGTGGTAGTTTGTCTCTTTTTTGGTCTCATCAGACTATTTACAAAAAAGGAACACTCTAGTCAAGCATGATTAGAAGATTTCTCCTAGGTATCATTTTATACTTTTTCGGGCCGTGGAGACTAATTTCACGAAAAATTCCATCTGGAGTCTTCTTTCTAAATATTTTCAGACTCTCAAAATATGAAAAGACCATCGAGTTTTCTTTCCTTGGACTTGTAAAATCTACACAAGGAAAGACCCATCTAGGATCAAACCCTTCCTTCTTCAGGTTCGTTAAACATGTGAATATGGGACTGATCAAAGATGAGCTTATACTAAGCATCTGTTATCCTCCTCAAGATCGCTAAAAAACAAAGAGGTACTCGCCTATTTGGGTGGGGGAAAAATTTGAGAAGTGGGTCAAGCCTTTCATCATTATGGCAGCTTGATGTCTCCCTTGGACATGACACTTGTTTGAATCACGTGTGTCATCATACTCATTTGAATCCTTCATAATAGAACCCTTGGTTGTCGTCACATTCCATGTGTTGTCATACTCTTTCAACTCCTTCGAAGAGATCCATTGGTTGTCATCACATCATCATACTTAGTCTCCATGCCTTGTTGAGTCAATGTTTCCAAGTCATTCGTTGTGCCACCATATGTTCAAGGGAATTCAACCTTTACATTTTCACCCATGTGTCAGTTCACCGTCATTTGATCCATCACTATTCATCACTATCCTTATTCATTTTGTGTC
>ML810497.1:741660-754852 GCA_009831015.1 Picea engelmannii | reverse complement strand
TTGAAATTTGTATAATAGAATTGATATGTTATCTTCAGATTTTTTGTCGATTCTGAAGTGCTTGATGATCATATGTGGTTGCAATGTTTTATGTTCTATTGTATGTATTGAATGAGTTTGTTGTTGATGATTTTTTATGATTGACTAACTCAAACTATGCATCTTCCTAACGGCATGACTATGTTGGCATTATTGATTATGTGTTTTCATTGATGGCAACATGAATCAGTCATGAACAAAGTTATACAACATGAATCGGTCATGAACAAAGTTATACAGTTGACATTAGTGTCAGGATGGCCAATAAGGTGCATCCATGTGTAATGAAGGGTCATTGATGGAAAGAGAATGCACCAGAGCAACAAGGATAAAATTCAGGAGAGGTAGCATGCAGAGAATCCATGTACAAAAGTAATAACAAAGTACAAGGAATTAAGAGATCATGAGGGTTAGCAATTCAAGATCGGTGCATAAATGAATGCACAAACAATTATTAAAAAGATCGGTATAAATAATGATGAAACATATCAGAAGCAAGAAATGTTAATCGAAGATCAGAAGGGAAATAACATTGCATAAACACGATAGGGATCGAATTCCCAATAGATCAATGAATCTTGGTTCAGTTGGACTCCAAGTATAAACCCAAAATCTCGGAAGAAATGATGCACAGGAGTTGTCCATTATCATTTTGGGAGTTATATTGACCGTCCGATCAAAATAAAATGGAAGGATAGGATAAGCAGGCCAAAGGACCGGGATCCCAAATAGCCGAAATCCCAACAACCGTTGGATCGTGTTAATATTTTTCGCGTCAAATAAGGATCGTTAGATGAAGTCAAGGTACTCGAGGTTTAATCAGGGAATCTCATTTCAAGAGAATTTAGAAGTGGGAAAAGCGAATAACTCAAAGTCCCAAAGGTCAAAATGAATCTAGACCATTGATCTAGAACCAATCGCATCAAAGAAGGATCATTAGATGAAGTCAAGTTACTTGAGGTTTAATTGAGGAATCTCATTTTGGGAGAACTGAGAAGTGGGGAAAACGAATAGCTTGAAGTCCCGAAGGCCGAAATGAATCTAGACTATTGATCTAGAACTAATCACGTCAAAGAAGGATCGTTAGATGAAGTCAAGTTACTCGAGTTTTAATTGGGGAATCTCATTTCAAGAGAATTTAGAAGTGGGAAAAGCAAATAAATCAAGTCCCTAAGGCCGAAATGAAGCTATAACATTGATATAGAACTGGTCGCGTCAAATAAGTACCGTTAGATGAAGTCAAGCTACTCGAGGCTTAATCGGGGAATCTCGTTTCGGAAGAATTGACAAGTGGGAAAAGAGAATACCCCAAAGTCCCGAAGGCTGAAATGAATCTAGACCATTGATATATAACTGATCACAGTCATTGGATCAAGGATTCAAATGAGTTTAAACAACATATTACAACTACAATTATACCAACTCCAATTCCAATTTATGTAATTGAGTTTAAACAACATATTACAACTACAATTATACATACTCAAATTTTATCTAACATAGATGCTTATGATCCTCCATTTCTACTCATCTTGTTGGAATATCTATTAATTGTGGTCTAACTAATCACTGAATTGTTGGGGCATAAATCATTGTTATAATTGTTTTCCTATGTCCACTACCTATGGTGATGTTATATTCATTTTCTAATCTAATGAATCGAAGTCATATCTTTTCTCCCCTTGACGAACTAATCAATGGGAGGGGATTTTTCTTTGGAGGTTATACATTCACATTGTCTTTGTTATTACCTCGAACACTAGAGTAGTTAAAGTTTTAAAAGTACATGAGTTGGACCATGAGAAGTCTTTATTAGATTTACCTAATGATATACCACTTTTGTATCTTTCTACCAAGATGGATTTCATGATTTTCCTTTTTAAGTTGGAGAATATTTAGCCTTCAAGTGTATGGTTACCACATGAATATGCGTAAAGTTTAATTTGCATCGAAAAGAAACATGTTCGTAGTCCAATATTTGTGTCCATCTTTGATCATTATATGCCAACAAAATGCGTTTAGGAGTACCATTTCTTAAGTAATCATAAATTCATACCCATGTGTAGATATTGAAGCTATACATACCCATGTGTAGATATTGAAGCTATAAATATTTGGTTGTCGAAGCCATGAAGATGAAAGAACCCAAAGAATCGTCTACAATCATTAAGCTCTCAAAATATTGATATTCCAAGAAGACTAACCAATCAAACCCAACGTGAGATTGTTGTTAGAGATTCAGTGTTGGGTTTGAATATTTACTGCCATAGTTTCATAGATAGACCAACACCATCTAGAAACCAAGCCACATTACTTTCAATTTATGATATGTCCATTGTGAATTTGAGCTGCAAAGTAAAACCTAAATCCTCCAAAAATGAGCCTAAATCCTCATTTATCCATTCATATTTATTTGTTTATCTTATTTTGAGATGTTTTACTATTTCCCAGTTATGTTAACACATTCCAATATTTGCATGCATCATTTAATATGTTATCATTTAGACATTAATGTATGGTGCATTTAAATTTATATTATCATATGGGTATATTTATCATATATCATTCTAGATATTTCTTAACTGTAGATCTATCAAGCATCAAGAAGGATAAAATCCTTCAAAGTGTATAGATTTCCTCAATTTTTTGCGCTCTAATTTTTTTTTTCACTTCTAGATATTTGGTATCTCTCAACACACGATAAATCTAGAGTTAACATAGATATAAAGTAGTCAAGATATTAAGAGGGCTTAAATGGTGTTGTTGTTGTTATTTTATTCAATTTATTTTTTGTTAGCCTATGCCACATCAACGATACTTTACATTACACATATCCCTCATACTAAGTTGTAGAATGCACCTCTCAACAAAATAATCGGGCCTCAACAATGCGTACAACTAGCTAGATGAGGGGGTCAACAACAATTTGGTAGGGTTTCCACTCATTTATTTAATGAGTTTCTTTAAAAAAAAATGTAATGTTGTTGGTTCATTGAAAATATATCTCAATATTGAATAACCAATAGATTTTAATCATATCTTGTATTGCAATTAATGGATTGTGTGCACAATTGGATTATATTACACACAATCATGCATATTCTATTATAATATAACCACTTGTTTTAATAAATGTTCTAATTTCATATGATTTCTCAAGAATGAAATCAAGCGTGTTTTCATGGATTTGAATATGTGTGGAAGTAGATTTTGTAACTAGTCTACCATAAGCATTCAATATTTGGATAGATAATTAAATTCATGTATAGGGTTATATTATGAAACCATATTTTAAATATTATGGATGTCGTGAGTACACCCATTTTGTCAAACATTGTTGTTATACACCATTTTTTCACCCTTTGCTAAGTGTTCTCAAGTGTCACACTTCACTCTGCTTGATGACGTTAATATCGCAAATGCCATGGTCCATTATACTAAGTGTCATACCTTATTTGTCACACTTTTCCTAAGTTTTTCCACCTAAACTCCATGCATGAATGATCCATTACATCCCCTTGAGAATCAAGAAGAAGAAGAAAAAGAAGACACCTACAAACCCTGACAATTTGGTTGTTTTCACTCAGTCTTGGCTTCATTTGACCATGGTCACTCCCATTTTCACTCAGGGGGAGTGACCATCCCCTAGACATAGTGTTAGGGGGGTGACCAGGTCGCTTTGTTTGCCCTTCTATGGGGGAAACCATGCAAATTTGTTCAAACCCCATGAAACTAGGGGCAATCTTTCTAGGACTTTCTGGATGGTTCTTGGTTTGTTTTCTTGTTTGCATCAAGATATGATTCAAGCCTCTTGCTATCCTATCTCTGGAGAAAGAATAACCATGAAGATAACTCAAATCCTAACCTAATCCACCTTACCCTCAACTATGTTCTTGACTTACCCTAGTGGTTAACCCTTTATGCATCTATATAACCAGGCCATTTCAGAGTGAGAGGGAGATGGAAAAGAAGCATACCAAACTTATGATATTTTCAAGGAGTGCCAAACCTTTTTTTATGTGAAGAAGTTGATTCAGATTCATGTTCAAGGGTTGAAGAAAGAATCTTGGAGGATTGCAGCATAATCAGGTTGTAAACTTCTTTCTTTTCATTGAATATAAGAACTTGGCCTATTTTTCTTATACTTTCTTGTTCATTTCATTTCTATTTGATTACTTCATGTAAGTTATCAATAGGTAGGGTTTCTATTACCTAATCATAGATAGTAGTAGGAGAATGTTTTTATTTTCTTACAGGTTTGACTTCGTGAGGGAGCTACTTGGATTGGAGCTTAATCATCGAAGCGATGAGGAAAAACATTAGAAACCATGTACACACACCTTTTATCCTTCTCTCTCAACCCTCTCTCAAGAAAATAGAATGGTTTGTTAGAAGGATGTTAGTGTCCATTTTTTAGAGGTCGTCTCACTTGTAGGAAACCCATGTGAGGGAAACTCAACTTGTCTACAGGGGGATAATTCTCACCACAGTAAATTCTCACTAAGGATAAATTTCTAGTTCTTCCTAGTTTTATAGCCATTTTAACCCTTTTAATTTTTCTACACCTTTCTTCTTTTCCTTTGGCACCCTTCTGCTCATCAAAACCCTAATTTTTCTGAGAAATATTGGAAAAATTGAGCCTACATGACCTCACCAGAGCGACCATTACCCTTTTGTCACCCCATGTCTAACTGCCACAAAGTGACCTGGATGCCCTTTTCTAATCCATTTGGGAGTGGACATCACCCTTTGACACCATGTCTTCCTTTCGAATAGAGTGACCTCATGTAGCAAACTAGTTTATGAGCCTTGTTTTCAGATTTTTCTCATATTTTGCTCAATTTCTCTATGACTGTTTGAGGTTCTATTTTGAGTATTTGTGATCATATCCATATGGTTGGATGATATTTATCATCTCTTTTACTAAGAGGTTTTGTTTGTTTTCTTTTTCATCCTCTTTTCAGTCCACTTGTGTGCTTGAAGATTGCCTAGTCTTTTAGCCCAGAAACTCCTAGTTTGTTTCTAGATGTGCTTGGATGAGAACTTTACATTATCACTCGTTTTCCTTTCCTTCTTTTTAGTTTTCATTGGTTGATTGGTTTTGAGCCCTTTCGTCTTCATTGAAGCATCTCACTTTTCTGGATTATTAGGAATCTCTCATCTACCACAACCTCATTTTTGTTGCTCATGTTCTAAGGATTTTTCATGAGTGTGTGTCTTCATTCTCCTTTTCATTTTTGAGTCCTTGATTGAACAGGTTATCTCACACTTGTTTTCTTTCAGTTCTCATCTTTTTTAGTGCACTTTTTTTTATTAATTGTTTTTCCTTGTATTTCTCCATGTCAAACATAGATCTCTTTCATTTCTCCTGAAAGATAAGAAGCAAAAGAGTTTGCATAATAAAATGAAGATTTTTTTTTCCATTCTTTAGGAATTGGTTTTGATATATGTTTGGAGAAAGAGCTAGTTTTGTGTATGCATTTTGGTTTTTGGAAACATTATTTTGGTTGTTTGGCATAATATTGATCCCTGAAATTGAAAGTTGCATAGTTTTGTGTTCTTGCTTGTGTTAAGAAGAATAAAACTCTTCTCCTTCCCATACATAGAATTCATCGAAAAGAAAAAAATTAGTTTTGAGTCTCTCTTACATCATCAGTTTCGTCTCCGTGAACCCTTTGAGTAAAAATCCATTAAAATCAATCACGCGCTAATAAAATCAACTAGAACATTTTTTGGTTTTAACACACCAATAGTAGCATAGGATTAGGGTATTTAGACTAGGAAAAGTGAGTAAATTGTCCAAGACTACTAAAAATATTGTAGAAAACTAGCAAGTGTACAAATACAAATTTTGTATAAGCATCGTCGAGAACCCCCTCTCACACAGGGGATAAAAACGAGGTCACATGCAGAAGAGAAGCGAAGATTACCCCTCCAAATCTTGACCAATCGTAGTGGAACGAGCGTATATTGGGGGTTTTTCTTGAGAAACCACTAGTTTCATTTGGTATCAATGCTTCATGAATTCTGAATCCGTTCGTGGTCCTCAGGATTCTTATCGGTCTACTTGTCTTCAGTTCTCTTGAAGATATTTGGACTTTGATATCCTTCCCATACATTCAGTCTCGACTATCAACTGTACCCACCCAAAGGATGACTATGAGTTGGTAACCTTAGTGGCCTTTCCTGGGTATCTACAGAGGTGACTATGGGGGGATTCCCATAGTACCTAGGGTAGATGTCGTATCACACTATTAATACCCTTGGAGGGTGATCCCGCGAAAGAGAGGGTTGATTGCACCGAGAAGGATTGTTACATGGAGTTCAGGGTAATTGCTTCTCATTTCTTCGTTGAAGGCTTGACATCCCATCTTCGAAATATCCTTGAACCTACTATTGCTTGGTTGATTAGTTTTAGTTTTCTTAGTGGTGTTTTTATTTAATTTTCTTTGTTGTCCTTAGGATCAAAGATTTCACAGTATACAAGGTATGGAACCTGACCCTCGGGAACCTCAACACAATGTTTCTAATGAAGGAATGATCAAAGATCAAACTTATGAGATTGGGAGTATACCTCCTGGAAGTGGCCATCACACAGAAGAATTGGTCACTACCATCGTTAAAATCCTTGTATCTTACATGAATACTCTTTTTATTGATCCACTTGGCCAACCATTCATTGATCCACCATCTAAGAGATATTTTGATGCCTATTCTTCTTACTATTTACCCCTTGATTCCACCACTACACAATCTTTTGGCGTGAACCTACCATCTTTTGGTTTTCCTGAAGGACTTGGGAAGTCATCTTTTTTCACAACTCTTGTAGTTGATATTGTTGGTTCTTCCTCTTTACCAAAAACATAGGTGACCCAGGTAACTACGAATCAACCACTTGTGCATACATATTCCTTTGCACATGGGTCGAGTAATATTCTTGCTTCACTCTTTCCACACATGCACACACCAAGTGATTTACTTAGTCGTTTCATCAGTCAGATGGCCAACAACCAAGTCGTTCATACAACCATGGTTACACAAGATACTCATCCTCTATATCAACCATATTATATTAGTACACCCTACAATGGAGGTCAATATTCAATGGGAAACCAACCTTCGGTTGGGGGGAAACCTTCAGCTGCAGGGAAAATGTTTACTGGGGGAAACCTTCATGGTTGAAAAATCAACCTACCTGAGGGGAAATCTACTTCTTCTAGTCATTATATCCCTACTACCATTGGCCTATATCCTATACATCCATTTCCAAGAACTGTTAACCCTTTGTGGGGTCAACCCAAACCGATGAGCATTCTTCCACAAGGAACTTTTCCTTTCAATCTGTAAACCCTATCATTCCAACGCAACAGTACCTTCAATATAAATACATGGGATTCCCATTAGGTAAATCACGGTATGTAGGAGGTCCATATGTCCAATCACAGTATATGGGTGGACAATCAGGACAACCCCCTTCAATGAGTGGACAACCTGGGCAGCCACCATATATGGGAGGACCATATAGCTTTGTTATCTTGTCGCAACCTGGATACGGTCCTACTGGTGTTCCCATGCCATATGATTACCACCAGTATCTATAGGATAATTGAAAATTTTCATTCTTGGCTATGTTAGATCTGTCAGATCTGTCGCATTTAACCAACGATCCCATCCAACATGCTCTATTTTGGCCCACCATCCCTGCCAAATTACTGTCCGACATTCTGAAATCCTACGAAGAACCAGGGGAATATCCTAACAATCATGTTATGAATTTCCATTTATGGTTTCTTCCAACTCTTTGATGGATGATTCCATCCATCTTAGGGTTTTTTAGAGAACACTTACAGGTGTCACAACAAAATGGTATATTGAGCTGCCACGTAACTCCTTTGTCAACTTTAATTCTCTTGCCATGGTTTTTCTAACGCATTTTCAGTTACCTATACGGTATGATACCGGTGCTGATATTTTTACCTCCCTCCATCAATCCTACTCCACCCATATATCTGATCATAGTCATGAGTGGATACGGCGGAGACGGTTGATGAAAGCTCCCATTCTGGACCAATGCCTCACGGATTGGTTTAAAATTCATTCTTTCCTCCCATCACCTATGATGTTGCTAAGGGAAATGTTTTTACTTAGAAGAAGGCTATCAATCATGCACAGTATTTGGACTCAGCCTACTTCAAGTCCAGCACACTTTACGATATGATCCCTAATGCTCCTTGTTCGTTGAAGGATCCAAGAAAACCTACTCTGGAAAAAAAAAATTATGGATGCCAAAACTGCTTCTTCTCCTTCTCAAACCTTCGAGGTGAATGTGGTCTGATCCTATTCATCTCCTCAACTAGTGGGTAAGAATAAGAAAAAAAGGGTAAATCCAAGAAATCTTCTAACGAGCAGGATAATCAAAACATTGTTGATACTCAATTGACTAGGAAACCTAAGTCTCCTTGTATGATTTGTGAGGAAGACCACTACACGAAATGTTTCCCTCGTCATGAGGTTGTCGCTAAATTTCTAAAGGGTACCTACCAACTGGTTCAGTAGAAAAATATGGTTGCACAAAATCCTGCCCCTCCACAAGGATGAAACGTAGGTCATTCCCACTATGGGTATGCTTCCATGAGTGCTTTCGACATGTACATGTTTAAATCAGTTAAAGTGGAAACTCAAGCAAACACTTGTGACACTCCTCCAAGTGGTCATACCAAGGGAAAGGCTGTTGATCATCCCTCCACATATACTCCTCCTCCATCTTCCAATCCTTTTCATATTGAGAAGCCAAACTCTAAATGAAGTGTTGAACCCACCCAAGAGCGTAATTCAAAAAGAGACATTTAATCCAAATGCCCACGCTGCCCAAAAATACAACATTGTTGAAGATTTGGTGCAAGCGCCTTGTGCTATGTCATCCCTCAAATTTATAATAAATTGTCCAAGTCAACATAGAACCATCTTGTCATCCACTGGAGAGACTCTCCCACCACTTAGCATTCCAAATTCAAGTTTTGGTTGGTGGAAAGAACATCCATCATACTATCTTGGATGAGGGAGCCTATGTATTTTCCTTGTTGGAGAGCCCTAGGTTCTCCTAAACTTACCTCGCCTTCGGCCACCTTGAAATCATTTTATGGATGTGGTTTCCAACCTCACAAACTCTTGCAATATTTCATTGTGACATTGAAGGGTAAAATTGTTTTGGTCGATATCGAAGTAGTTGATGCACCCCTAGATTAAAATTTATTACTTAGTCATAGTTGGTTCTACGCGATGATTTTCATCTCATCTACATTGTTTTGTGTCTTACGATTTCCCCATCAAGGAAAAAGTATCATTGTTGACCAACTAGACTATATAACTCCAAATATCCACAATATTGTGACGAATGATGTCCCTTTTCTTGGACAGTCTAGTATTGAGAGTGTAGGGGTAGGTCTCCTTAAGTATTCCTCACTCATGGGGGTTTTTCCTTTACCTTCTCCTACCACCCCGTAGGTTTCCACATTAACTATGATTTCGAGTCATGTGTGGCTATCCATAGAATTATCAGATCCTTTGGTAGTACCTGGTCTTGAAAATCATAGTTTAGTGTCTCTGTCAAGCTCGTTAAAACATGAAATAGAACCCCCTCCCTTCAAATCGAGTCTCACTCTGGATCACATACTGAACCTTCTTTTCCTCCATCTAGTGAAAATGTTCCCATTAGTAACCAGATGCCTAAATAGGGAAATAAGAAAAGTCGTCGGAGGAAATGACACTTGGGGGGCAGATCTTTAGCCTCTCGCAATCATGTTGGAGAAAACCCACTATATTATGTCATGCAAGATGGGGGGAAAACATCTCTAGAGAGACACACTTCTAGGACTGATCCTCATTTGATGGTCATTCCCATCATCACGCAGTAGTCTTTTCTATAATGAGATTACTCTTTGTTCTTTCTCATGCTCATAAATACATGAGAATAAGTTACTGACCTCAGTCTTTGTTCTTTCTCATGCTCGTTAATACATGATAATAGGTTACCGAGCATACTTTTATCACTTTTTCGGACTCATAAAATATATATAAAAAAAAGGAACTCTTTGGAGTCTCATTTAAGCTCTTTTCAGACTCCCTTAACATGAAAAGATTGTCGAGTGAACTTGTCTCCTTTCACACTCGTTAAAAGGGTTAGAAAGGGTGTCTTTCAATGTTTGGTTTATCGCTTTTTCAACTTCGAAAGAACTAATTTATGAAAAAGGACCTCATTATGGAGAAATCTTAAACTCTTTTTAAACTCCTTAAAAACAAAAATATTGTTGAGCGATCTTGTTGTCTTTCATGCTCGTTAAAGTGAATTAGAAAGAACATCTTTTGAGTGGTAGTTTGTCTCTTTTTTGGTCTCATCAGACTATTTACAAAAAAGGAACACTCTAGTCAAGCATGATTAGAAGATTTCTCCTAGGTATCATTTTATACTTTTTCGGGCCGTGGAGACTAATTTCACGAAAAATTCCATCTGGAGTCTTCTTTCTAAATATTTTCAGACTCTCAAAATATGAAAAGACCATCGAGTTTTCTTTCCTTGGACTTGTAAAATCTACACAAGGAAAGACCCATCTAGGATCAAACCCTTCCTTCTTCAGGTTCGTTAAACATGTGAATATGGGACTGATCAAAGATGAGCTTATACTAAGCATCTGTTATCCTCCTCAAGATCGCTAAAAAACAAAGAGGTACTCGCCTATTTGGGTGGGGGAAAAATTTGAGAAGTGGGTCAAGCCTTTCATCATTATGGCAGCTTGATGTCTCCCTTGGACATGACACTTGTTTGAATCACGTGTGTCATCATACTCATTTGAATCCTTCATAATAGAACCCTTGGTTGTCGTCACATTCCATGTGTTGTCATACTCTTTCAACTCCTTCGAAGAGATCCATTGGTTGTCATCACATCATCATACTTAGTCTCCATGCCTTGTTGAGTCAATGTTTCCAAGTCATTCGTTGTGCCACCATATGTTCAAGGGAATTCAACCTTTACATTTTCACCCATGTGTCAGTTCACCGTCATTTGATCCATCACTATTCATCACTATCCTTATTCATTTTGTGTCGGTGATGGGGGATACATCATGGCCCTCCTTTGACGAGTCTATTTTCATCGACATCAACACATTATCTAGGAATTAGACTTATAAAATAGTCAGTACCTTGGAGCTTACATGCCTCAAATGCAAGTTTCCTCACTTTCGACAATGGGTTTACATTATTGACCCCTGATTTATTGATTCCATGATTGTTCGGCTTCATACCATCTATTCACATTCGATAGAATGTACTAAGAGTACCTTGGGATTCATTGTCATCATTGGTGATTTCCCTCGCACTTGTTAATGGTATACATCATTGACTAGTAATCAAGTGGTTTCTACCATGTTCGACGCCAAGATATTTATTCACATGGATATTTCGTACTATTCAGGATTGGGATTGAACACCCTAGCGGGGACTATCTAGTAAACATTATTTTTTGTTAACTGCCTTCCCTAGGATGTGATGGAGATTATGAAGTTGTGATATATGTTGTGACATATATCCATGGTGTATTAGTCTGTGGCTATGTTATATAATGTTTTATCCCCACTGTGTACAACCTTGTGGCTACATTTTGATTGAGTCATGGAGATATGGATCCACATTGTATGTTCGGTGACCATACCCTTAGTGAGTGCTTTCATGGATTTGCAGTGTATTTTCCAGCGACCATGCTTTGAGTTATATGATTCTGAGTATGGGTATGCCTACCTTGGGGATGATATATGTATATTGATGGATTTTTGCTTTCTTTTATGACAAGTCTTCTTACTTCAATTCCTTGATTCCACATTATTACAAAGTTTTTCGACCATCGTTTCTCTCCTCTTATCTCACACTTTTGGGGGAATCTGTTATACACCATTTTGTCACCCTTTTCTAAGTGTCTTCAAGTGTCGCACTTCACTCTACTTGGTGACGTTAATATCACAAATGCCATGGTCCATTCTACTAAACCATATTTGTCACACTTTTCCTAAGTGTTTCCACCTCAACACCTCAATCTGATTTGCAGTCAAGAAAAGATAAGAATCTTGAGACAAACAGGAAAAACAATTGGAACAAGAAGAACCATAGGAAAAGGATGTTGAAACCCAATCTTCATTAACATTAATTTTCGAAAGGAAAATGATAAAATCAAGGATCTAGTAGGAAAAGCAGAATTTTAGTCGAATGTGGAATTCAACACATATAGTTGGACTACCCTCTATGAGACATTCCAATGGAAGGCTATAATAATCTAAGCCAGTGTAATTGTTGTGGGTGTTTTATGGTGAGACTCACACATTTATGTTTTTAAATAAACAACAACTTAATAACTCTCTTTAAATAAGTAGAAAATAAGGCACATTAATTATCCTCTTTCTTTAACAGTGTAAGATAATAACACATAATAAGAAAACTAATAACACCAAAACCTTAAAAATAATAACAACACTTGTATGTTTCCAAAAATGCCTTAAATAATTCCTTCCTAGTTCATACCAAACCTTCTCCAAACTAAAGTAGCGAAGCTATTGTGAAAATTTGCAATCATTTGTTCAACAACATAGATATTCCAACAGAGGACAAACACCTTCAGTAACTACTCACACAACCAGATCAAATATCAAGACACCAATTTTTTTACGTGGTAAAACCCCTAAGGGAAAACATCCATGGCCCCAGCCAATGTGGCCACTTGAGGCAATTTATTAATGAAAAAGAAAATATGTTATAGAGATTTTCTCAGAATTGATCATCGATGAATGACCCACCATGCTATTTAAATAGAGATCATGAACCTATAAAGTGTTAAACCATGGATCAATGTAGCTATTAAGATCGAGGAGAATATGATTCGTCGTATCACTCTATGTTAGGAACATATCGTGACCGTCAGATTACAAATGCATACTAAAGAAACACACTAAGAAACACATTTTAACCTAACAACACATTAGACCAATTTGATCTTAACTAACTCCTAAGTGTATAAATATCCTAACATCCCCCTTTTGTGGTCGCAACAACCACCCTTTAATTTTGTTTTTATGAGTGAAAAGAAGGGGGTGGGGGGGGGGGGGGC
>ML810497.1:713785-733560 GCA_009831015.1 Picea engelmannii | reverse complement strand
ATGAGTTATTAAAGCTCATAAAATGCATAATTAAATGCATGAGCACTTCATAAAGCATTAATCAAACTAATATGAAAAATGCATGAAGTATTTTTCCCACAAATGCATAATTAAATGCATGAGAAATAAAACTCAAGAAAGCGTCATTTTAATCCACTTAAACACTTTTGTCGCCACCTTGAAACCAACATGGCACTAAGTTCTTTCACGTGCGGAGATCCATTCGGATCACACCTCCCCACAAAAGAAACTTTTGGTCTCCAAAACTATCAGCTTCAATCCATCATCAAGTGCATGCAAATGTCTCTGAAAGGCACATTCCCTTAAGACTCCTTCACCCATGTTCTTCGGAATTGGAACGCAACACCAACACCTGCAATTGCTGCAATGAAAATGCCTGAAAAAGGCACATCCCCTCAAGACTCCTTCACCTATGTTCTTCGGAATCAGAATGCAAACACCCACATCTGCTTAAAGTTGCAACCTATAATTGATGATAACCTGGATCTGTGACTGATCATTCCTGTTTACATTTTGTTTTGAAACACTTTCCAAGAGTTTATAACCACACTCATTGGTCAAGTTTACATGAAAATGCCAAAAATAGGCTTGCTTCAATCAACTTTTACAAAGAAGCCAATAAGGCTTAATGCGCAAAAATACGCCTCTCACTCTTCCTCATGTAAGAGTGGCTAAACAAGCCTTTTCCAATGCTTCATAATCAAGTAATTATGGCCTTTACATGGCATTTGCAACAATTTACATGCCAATTTTGAAATGCCAAATGGAAATTACATGATAATTCAATGTGCCAATAATGTGCATAAGATGGGAAAACCATACCCTCTCTGCGCTTGGCTTTCATGGTTTTTTTGTGCTCGATTTCCAAGATATTTTATCAGCAATTTCTCCAGAAACAATAACTTCAGATCTGAACTATACAGTCCTCCAAAGTGCGGGAAATGATGGAGAAATAGTCCAAAGTCTTGGCTCTTGATTCTTTTGCTATGTAATGGCCTGTGTGACCTGCAATAACCAAGTCACAGCACTTAAAGAAATCCGAGTAATAAGTCTCGGCTCTATGGAGACTTCCCATCAATCAATTCACCACCTCGTGGCACTTTACTGGCAGTCCCAGGAAATGAGAAACATATTTTCCTATCTTGTAGTGCCTGTGACATCCCCACATGCTACAATAGTATCATCCTTTTTCCAAGAAGTTTCAGACTGCCAATTAGAGAGATCAGAAAGTGATGTGCAGGATTGGATATTATGGACGGTGCCACAGAGAGGAAACCCCAATCTCAGACGGAATCAAATTCGATCCATTGATATATTGAGATGAAAAATTTGAAGGGTTATACTACCATTTCCATCGTCACTATCAGAATCAGAATATCTACGTATGGTACCCACAGAATCTCATTTTCCTCATCCTTCTCATTGACCATAGTGCCAACTGTCTCAAAAATATCTTCGAGTTGTAATGCTAACAAATTGCAATTCCTTTGCAACTTCACAAATCTAGTGATAGCAATAATGATGAAATAACACATCTCATAGTATCACAGAAAATAAATGATCGTTCGCATGACTTTAAGCAACAAGGGGGGCAAATTTGAAGCCCAATTCCTGCTAGTCCATAGAAGTCGGGGGAAATCAAATTTGAGTTGCCAGCATGGAGAAAGTGGAATCCGGCTATCGCGTTTCGTAATGCATGGTCATATCATGCTTTACAATGAAGAAAAGGGCTTCCACCTCGAGTACATATACGACTATTATTTCCAGCGCCTTGAGGTAGTAGACGATAATGTCAAGGCCAAAAAGGATGTCGAGAGAAGGCCGACGAGGTCAATGCTCGGATATTGTGCAGAAACATTAATCTGGCCTCCAAATGTTGAATTAAAATCTTATTATGGTAGTGGATGTTCAAAATATTTGGCTTCAGTTTGAGTGCCACGAATTTCAAAATCGCGACCTCTATGATGGGGGCAACAGAATTGCCAAATTTTCGACCCCATAGCCTTCATGCATAGATGTTATCCTTTCTATGGATTTTTTGCTCCTCGAAATCTATTGTCTAACAGTTCCCGGATAAATAGAGATCTCATCTTTGATCAGTGCATAGACGCTGGCCACCATTACTTAACAAGTTGTTAACAACAACGAAACTTCCTTCTTCTTCTATTACGTCAGAAACGACCTTCAAACAAAGATCCTCATCTGCAACAACAGCCATTTCATCCATCAGTTCACGCCACTCATATTTTGGTGCAACTGGAGGCCGCATTCCATGCTCAAGAGTGGCAACAGTAAATCGTTGGAGAGTTTTGTTCCCAGTATAATCCTTCCCACCAAGGGCAAGGCAAGCAGAGAAATGGAGACCAGGGGCAGTTGGGAGGAAGATAAGGAAGGCTGTGGTCATCGACCATATCCAAGATAAGAGGCAACTTTCTCATCCGGAGGTCGTTTGGCGTGATTTTCACACCATTAGATTTCTCTCATCCAGCCCTTCACAATGACGCCATTACTTCTCAATTCCGAGTCGGAAATTTTTTTATTGTTTTCCATCAAAAGGGAGATACCTGCCCCCATAAAACTCGAAATTTTGCAACATGGCAGAAATAAAACTTGCAGGAACATTATGAACTTCTTACCGAACCAGCACCAAGCACTTTCATCTCGTAATCATGCTTTTCCAATGGTGGATGGATCCTCCTTCTTCACAGGCTCTTTTACATTCTACTTGCTTGACTTGTGGCGAATTTTAGGGTGCAATTTCCAGCACTTCTTCTCCCAATGGCCACTAATTTTGCAGAAATTGTAGAAATTCCTTCGTTTTCCATTCAGCTGTACATTCTTTGCAGGAGGATACGTAGGGTTCTTCTTCTGCTTGATCTCACTTCTCATGGACACATCCGTCTTCTTAACCCACATTTTCTTTGTTTGATGCTTAAATATATCACGGTTAGAAGATCTATGGAAGCAATCATTTCTCTTATATGCAAAAGAAGAACTTAAATGATTGCTATACCTTCCTGATTTGTCCTTGAACTGATGAGGACTAACTGTCTTGATTCCCTTCTTGGAATCTGGTGGTGAAGAGATGGATTTCATTTCAACAACTTTCGAGCATTCTCCTTTCTCTTCATGTCCATAACCCAAGCCTGCAAATGGTTGTCTTGGTACAACCTCCAATGGCTGGGTGACTCATTGACCATTAATGCCAATTCCACCTCCTCTATACCCCATCTTCGTGAGGATCTTCATGCCAACATTAGTGTCATATTGAGAGAAAACAGAACATTGAGAAACATAATATACCTCGGTTTGAGATGCAGCATTCATCTTCTCAACCTTCTGCAACTTAGTTAATAACTCTTCTTTAGCTCGTAGCATTTCTTGAAGCTCCTGCTTCTCCTCTTCAGCTACTTGCAAAAGTCTTCTCAATTCTGCATTGTCAGCTTGAATGCTATCATTGATCTCTTGCAACTCTTGCATTCTTTCAGTGTACTTTTCTCTTCTGCCCATCCTGCAAAGCAATCACCTGCTCTGATACCACTTGATCCGTAAATGGGTTGAGTACTACTCTCCCAAATGTTTACAATGTGAGGATCTTTAAATTGACTATGGCTTATACAGGTTTTATTGAGCATATTAGTTCATTTATCATAATGCATTACAAGCATACACATAATACAAATGAACATTAAGGAGTATAAAACACATGAAATCAAATAAGAGAGAGACAACCAATGTTGATAACGGAGCTCACCCCTCCACCTCTGGGGCTACATCTCCGGACCTGCTCCAACTGGATTGCAGATATTCTATATTCCTTCTTCAAAGTGAGCTCTCAAAACTCTCTTACATTCAAGGACTATGGCTCTTCATTAGCTCAGCACTATGGCTTTCAATAGCTAAGCACTCTCTCCTCTCCTCTCCTTTCAACATGGCTCACATAAGGAATATATATAGTTTTTCCTTACTCACTCTCCAACTAAGAGCATTAATTACAAGATCCACAAGTGTAGGATCTGATTACAAATAAGGAAAAACAATATCCTTAAAAGTAGGATCTTCAACCATCTTAGGCTTAAAAATAGAAAAGTCTCAAAACCACCCAAAGACTTTCCAACCATGCCCTTGATACTCTCAACCTACAATTGAGAAAAAATGGAAAATTGGTGTGAGGTGGTTTCTCACATGAAAACCAATTTCCATAATTAATAAATGAATAATATGTGAGACAAATTTTCTCTCACAAATATTAATCATTTTTATTACAAGTGAATAATAATAATGCATGAGTTATTAAATCTCATAAAATGCATAATTAAATGCATGAGCACTTCATAAAGCATTAATCAAACTAATATGAAAAATGCATGAAGTATTTTTCCCACAAATGCATAATTAAATGCGTGAGAAATAAAACTCAAGAAAGCATCATTTTAATCCACTTAAACACTTTTGTTGCCACCTTGAAATCAACATGGCGCTAAGTTCTTTCATGTGTGGATATCCATTCGGATCAATAATAAGTAGAAATGGATAAACTCCAAAGTGGTCCCCTTATGGTGAAATCCCTCACGGGAAGACGCTTTGCGGATTGAGTTATCCTAGAAGTATGGTTAGAGAAACCATGCTTATTTGTGGAATAATGAGATGAACACCAGTGAATTTTTCAGTGAAACTATCCTAGATGGATAGTTCTTGTCATGCCATTTCTAGTGGTATGTGGAACGTCACATAACTCCTCACGGTTAGAGAGTTATTTCCATGAGAAGTTGGAGAACCCAGGTTTGGGTAATGGACCCAATTTTGTTTGATGGATAATGGTATTTGTTTTGATATATTTTCAGGTAATACTATTCTATATGGATATTGCATGTCATTCCATTTCTAGTGGTATGTGGAACGCCACATAACTCCTCACGGTTTGAGAGTTATGGCCTTACGAAGTTGGAGGACCCTCATATGTCATCTAGAAGCCCCAAAAGGTCAAAGTATTCAAAGGGGTTTAAGAGATTTTAAAAGGTAAATAATAAAGTGAAGTTATGAGTGTAATATAATTCAAAGTGAATACAAAATAAATTTAATAGAGAAATTAGAAGTGGGTTAACTCTAAAATAAGGAAAGTGGGCAAAGTGACCTAGAAGATGTTTTTAAGGAAGCTACTTGGAGAGTATAAATAAGAGGCAAGGCTCTCTCATTTAAGAAACACTTGAGAATATTGAATAAATATAAGTGTATGAGGTAACCAAAGGATATCTAAGCCGAATTTATGAGGAAAGTGAAGAAAAGAAGGTCGTAATTCAAGGAAGGATAAATTCTTTTGATGATGCTTTCCAAGGTGTTTCGGGTAAAAATGGCATAACTTCTTCATAAAAGATCCAAATTCAGTAAGAACAAATGTGTAGGTTAGATTACAGTCTTTAGTATGTTTTGTAACCGTTTCGGATCAATTCAACAAATATTCCATGTGGGACACGCTCTACAAGGTCACTCTCTAGAATAAGTCAGAATTCAGCAAGGTGTACCGTTTTTGCCATAATTCCTTTTCTGAGAGGTTCCTAGTAGTGACACCTGGAGGAATTGCATTAAACACACTGAAGAACATTGTGTATAAGTTTCATATATTTATTCATTACAGGTACAAAGTTATGATTATTTCAAGTTAGGGTTGTTGACTAATCCAAAACTAGTCTTGTGAGACTAAAGAAACGTTTGATGAAAATGCTAGTCTCTTGTTGTTAAAGTTAAGGAAGGTTTGTAGGTATGTGATAATACACACCAGGTCTATTATATATTTACAAATCATATTTGGATGATGAAAGTGATGAGGGCTTTTGGTTGAGGTACAAGTTGGGTACATGGTTGAGACAAGTAGTTGATGAGTTGGCATATACATGAGGTGTATATTTAATGATGTTGGTACATATTGATGAGTCATAGTTGATGAGTACTTGACACATGATTGGTACATACTTGGTACATGGTTGGTTGCACTTGTTTATGGTACAGGTTGATTACAGATTGTTTAGTACAGGTTGGTGCATGGTTGATGCACTTGTTTATGGTACAAGTTGATTACAAGTTGAGGTACAGGTTGATGCATGGTTGATGCATGGTTCAGGTTTATGGGTACATATTTATAGTGGTATATCTCACAATGATAGTGTGACAATGATTCCATCATTCTACTTTTACTTCAGGGAGGTTGGACGGGTCAAGGACAGGTGGTTGTAGCCACCTTCCGGTTGTAGTCGGAGAACATAGGGGGTTGTAGCCTCCTTCTGGTTGTAGCCAGAGAATTGGGGAGTTGGAGATTCCCTCAGGTTGTAGCCTGAGAAAATAGGGGGTTGGAGCCTCCTTCCAGTTGCAGCTAGAAAACAAAGGGAGTTGGTGCTTCCAATGAATGTAATTATTTGAGACATATAAGATAAAGCATTATGTAGTTTTCTCTCGATTTGGGTTTCCATGTAAAACACTAGTGTATTGTGTATGTGTGTGATTTTTCATTTCTTATTAATCATTATTGGATAATAATTCTACATTGATATAACACTTGGATTATTTGGAGAAAAAGGATTATAATTACGCTATTACCGATTCACCCCCGCTCTCAGTAATCCAACAATTGGTATCAGAGTAGGTTCCTTCAAAAATCAGTTTAACCACTGAAAGGTAGATCATGGAGAGTACCAACTCATATAAAAATGGAATACCACACTTTGATGGACAGAAGTATGATTTTTGGAGCATAAGGATGAAGACATATATACAAGCACAGGGGTTTGAAATTTGGCAATCAATTGTAGATGGATACACAGTACCAACAGTTCCACCAACAAATGACAAAGCAGTGAAACTTGGTCAGAATGATTCCAAAGATACAAATGCACTTTTGAACGGTCTTAGTGAAACAATATTCACCAAAGTTGCCCATTGTAAATCCACCAAAGAGATTTGGGACAAGATTCGAAATATTTATGAAGGAGATACAAAATTCAAAGCAACAAAACTTCAAACTTACAGAGGTCAGTTTGAACAACTAAAAATGAAGGAAGATGAGAATATTGCAGCCTACTTCTTAAGAGTTGACGAAACAGTGAATGCAATTATAGGATTGGGAGAAGAAATCGAAGAATCTGTAATTGTTCAAAAGGTACTAATATCTCTTCCTATGAGATTCAACCCTAAGATATCAACACTAGAAGAAAGATCGTATCTGAACTCAATAAGCATGGACGAACTACATGGAATATTCATGGCATATGAAATGAGAACTGAACAGGAAAATCTAGATGTAGAAGAAGCAACCTTCAAAGAATCCAAAAGTTCAAAGCAAAAGAAAAAGGAACAAGAAGAATATAGCAGCAGCAACGATGTCTCGAAAGATGATGAAGAAGTGGCCAACTTCGACAAAAGACTGAACAAGGGAACCAATGTTAGGTATAGAGGTAAGCTTCCTTTAATTTTTTTTAATTGTGATGTTACTGGTCATTTTGCTAACAAATGTCCTCATAAGAAAAACAGAAATGATGAAGGTTACTCAAAAGGAAAACACACATATAAAGGAAAAAGAACTACAAAGAAAGATTTCAAGAAAAGCTTATGCATCAAAGAAGACATCTCATCATCAGATGAAGATGAAATCAGTGACGGTGAGACAGGAAGAGTTATATTCATGGCAGTAAAAGATTCTGACAAAGAATACTTTGAGGAAGAATATGAAGAAGTCAAAGAAGGAAATGAAGAATTCAAAGATGAAATTGAAGAGGCAGAAGTTGACTATCGAGAAGAATTAATGTGTTCCATAGAAGTTATCAGAAGAGAAAAGAAGAAAAACAAGAAACTACAAGCAGAACTAGAAAAGAAAAAGGACACTCGAGAACTAGAACAAATGATCACAAGATTGAAGGTTCAAATAGAAGAAGATAAAATAATTGAAGAAGCACTCAAAGAACAACTAGAAGAAAAGGAAAATATCATTGGAAACTTGGAAGAAGAGATTGTCACACTAAGAAATGATATTCAAATAAAAAATATGCAGAATAGCTCAAAAGTTTTGGATGACATTATCTACAGTCAAAAATCTCATCTTGACAAGTCTCGACTTGGATACAATCAGACAGAAAAGGGATCAAGATCCAAAACAATAGAGCAAGAAACAAATCCAAAAAGCTATGCAGAAACAATCAAAGGAGATAGGAAGATTATAGGGACACTCCTCCACCGAGAAGATTCAAATTTCATAATCAACAATAGACAAATAGGCCTCAAGAAGAAGAAGGATTCATAAGAGCACCTTCTTTCAGAAGATATTCAACTCCCAGGTATCAAACTATATTTTTTGGTTTATGTTATGCATGTTATAATTTTGGACATAAAGCTATGAATTGCAGAGCTAACAACATGAACAATAACAACTTTGAGAATCATACACAAAGGGGTTACTCAAGAAGACCTAGTGAAACACAAAGAAGAAGTTACAACAGGTTTCAATCTTTGAGCACTGAAGTGGAATGTTACAAATGTAACAATTTTGGACACGTGGCCAAAAAATATAGAATGGCATTTCCTCCTAACGAACCTCAATAGAATAACAACAGTCACAGACAAGAACCTCAGAAAACGACATGGATAAGAAAGCAAGATCAGTATAGTAATGAAGAATGCACAGTCGCTCTACAAGCTAAGAAGAAGAAACACAGTTGGTATGTTAAAATTGGGTGTTCAAAACACATGACAGGTGATAGAGACAAATTTATTCCATTGTGAAAGGAAAGAAATGGATTAGTCTCCTTCGTAAATGATAATTCAGCCAAAATCATTGGAGAAGACATAGTCCGAATTGGGAACAAGAATAAAAAGGCACAAAATGTTCTACTGGTAAAAGATATGAAACATAATCTTCTAAGTGTGAGTCAAATGTGTGACCAAGGTCATAAAGCTACTTTCGATTCACAAAAGTGTGAGATAAGAAGAGAAGGTTCAGGGAAATTGGTTGGTACAACTGCAAGAACTTCAAACAACATATATGTGCTAAGTGAAATTGAAAATGAAAAGTGTTGTCTAGGAAAGGAAGATGAAAGTTGGTTATGGCACAGAAGAATGGGTCACATGCATTTTGATAACCTTTTCAAAGTCAACAAAAGAGAAGCAGTCAGAGAAATGCCCCAGATCACAAAACCAACCAACACTTTATGCAAGCATTGTCAACAAGGAAAGCAAACAAAGACCAGGTTCAAATCAAAGGAATATTCAACAACAAGACCACTGGAAATTGTGCATACTAATCTAGTTGGACCAACTACAACAAAGGGATTAAAAGGTGAGAGATACTTTATGTTATTAGTTGATGATTATACAAGAATGATTGTAGTTTTCTTTCTAAAGAACAAGTCAGAAGCTTTTGAAAACTTCAAGATCTACAAGGAAATGGTTAAAAATGAGATGGATTCAATAATCAAATGCTTGAGATATGATAATGGAGGAGAGTTCACTTCAAAGGAATTTATGGACTACTGTAGAAGTCATGGAATAAAAAGGCAATTCTTTGTTTCTAGTACACCTCAACATAATGGAGTTGT
The DNA here is from genome assembly GCA_009831015.1 of Picea engelmannii. NCBI lineage: Eukaryota > Viridiplantae > Streptophyta > Pinopsida > Pinales > Pinaceae > Picea > Picea engelmannii. Next base: position 723,961 of record ML810497.1, on the reverse strand, counting down.
TGAAAGAAAGAACATGACAATACATGAAATGGCTTGAACAATGCTAATGGATTCCAAATTGACAGATATATTTTGGACACAGGCAGTGCATACAACAATTCACATTCAAAACAGAGTAATGCTCAGAAACAACACTGATAAAACTCCCTATGAGCTATGGAAAGGAAGACCAACAAATGTGAAGCACTTCAGAGTCTTTGGAAGCAAATGCTACATCAAAAGAGAAGATGGAAAAATGGGAAAGTTTGACTCTCATGTGGACAAATGAGTACTTATTGGTTACTCGAGTACAAGGAAAAAATACAAGTTTTACAATCTAATATTGAACAAAGTTCTAGAAAGCATCAATGTAAAAATTGATGAAACGGGCAGACCAGAATCAAAGGAAGAAGAAAACAAATCAATGGAACAAATTTTCGAAGGAAATGAAGTAGAAGAGGAACATGAAGAAAATCCGACAAAAACAGAAGAGAAAGCTCAAAAAGTATCTCCAAAGACACCTAGAAAACAAGTACAGAAGAATCATCCTTTAGATTAGATTATTGGAAACAAAGATGCAGGAGTTGAGACTAGAAGAAAAATCTATTCACCAGAACAAACACACCTAGCACTCTTATCTACAATTGAACCAAATTGTTTTGAAGAAGCCAACAAGGATGAATTTTGGAATAAGGCCATGAATGAATAATTTGATCAAATAGAGAAAAATGACACTTGGGAACTAGTTCCAAGACCAAAGAATAAGAATGTGATCGACACAAAATGGGTTTTCAGGAATAAATTAAATGAAGATGGACAAGTTACTAGGAACAAAGTTAGATTGGTATGTAAAGGATATGCATAGATTGAAGGAATAGACTTTGAAGATACATTTTATCCAGTTGCCGGAATGGAAGCAATCTAGTTGCTTTTAGCCTATGCATCCTCCAAAAATGTTAAAGTATATCATATGGACGTAAAATCATATTTTCTGAATGGGGAACTTGAAGAATAAGTCTACATTGAACAACCAGAAGGATTTCAGTTGTCAGAGAATGCAGATTATGTGTGTAAATTAAACAAGGCCTTGTATGGTCTAAAACAGGCTCCTAGAGCATGGTACTCTAGACTGGATAAGTATCTGCAGTAGGCAGGGTTGAGAAAAGGAAGTGCACACAACAACCTCTACATCAAGGTAAGTGAAGGTAATATTTTATTAATTGAAGTTTATGTTGATGATATTATTTTTGGTAGTGATGATGATAGGTTAAGCCGGAAATTTGCAAAAGATATGCAGAATAAATTTGAAATGTCGTTACTTGGAGAACTATCCTTCTTTTTGGGACTTCATATACGTCAAATAAACCAAGGAATCTTTATTTCTCAAACCAAGTATATCATAGAAATTCTAAAGAGGTTTGAAATGGAATATTGCAAACCAGTTATCACTCCCATGCAAACTAGTTGCAAGTTGAGCAAAGATGATGATTTGAAGTCTATAGATCAGAGGAAATACAGATCAATGATTGGAAGTCTACTATATGTGACAGCATCCAGACCAGATGTAATACAGACAGTTGGATAGGTGGCGCGATTTCAAGCAGCACCAAAGGAGTCACATGTGTTAGAAGTGAAGAGGATTTTCAGATATCTCAAACGAACAGAAGATTTCGATTATGGTATCCGAAAGGAAAGGATCTATCACTTATTGCCTGCACAGATGCAGATTGGGCAGGTTGTATTGATGACCAAAAAAGCATCAATGGAGCAGCATTCTACTTGGGTGAGTGTTAAGTATCATGGCTAAGCAAGAAACAATCATCAATATCTTTATCTACAGTCGAGGCAGAGTATATTGGAGCAGCATCATGTTGTACACAGGTTATTTGGATGAAACAAACTCTGACAGATATACAGGTTGAGTATGATGAGCCCATTCCAATCTATTGTGATAATACAAGCGCCATCAATATCTCTAAGAACTCAGTGATGAACTCCAAGATGAAGCACATTCCAATAAAATATCACTTTCTACAGGAGCAGGTTGTAGAAAAGAACATTAGAGTTGAGTATGTGGGAAAAAAACAAGTGGTAGACATCTTCACAAAACCACTTCCACGGGAATCATTTGAATATCTTCGGCAGAGACTTGGAGTTATGTCTACTCCAAAATGAACTCTTTTTGAATTCTTATCTTATATGTCTTCGATTTACACGAGGAAGCACCATAACAGGACAGTTCAGTCAAGGGGGGCAACCCCGGATGGAAAGATACCTTTATCATTGATGACAAAGGGGGGAAGATTTATCATATGCAGAGGACAGAGGCAGAGGACATAGGCATGGTTCCAAGGGGAGCATGAGTGATATGATTTTAGTATTGCATCGGAGTGTTGCCATCAATGCCAAAGGGGGAGATTGTTTATTAAGGTTGGTTGTCATTGATGTCAACCCTTGAAGAAAGCCCTGTAGCACAAAGGTTGGGTAATGGACCCAAGATCGTTTGATGTAAATATGACTCATTATTTTCTTGTCATATTTGATAATAAGTAGAAATGGATGAACTCCAAAGTGGTCCCCTTATGGTGAAAGCCCTCACGGGAAGACGCTTTGTGGATTGAGTTATCCTAGAAGTATGGTTAGAGAACCCATGCTTATTTATGGAATAATGAGATGAAAGCCAGTGAATTTGTTAGTGAAACTATCTTATATGGATATTTCTTTTTATGCCATTTCTAGTGGTATGTGGAATGTCACATAACTCCTTAGGGTTAGAGAGTTATGGCCACGAGAAGTTGGAGAACCCAGGTTTGGGTAATGGACCCAAGTTTGTTTGATGGATAATGGTATGAGGTTTGATATATTTTCAGGTAATACTATTATATATGGATAGTACATGTCATTCCATTTCTGGTGGTATGTGGAACATCACATAACTTCTCAGGTTTTGAGAGTTATGGCCTTACAAAGTTGGAGGACCCTCATATGTCATCTAGAAGCCCCAAAAGGTCAAAGTAGTCAAAGTGGTTTAAGAGATTTTAAAAGGTAAATAATAAAGTGAAGTGATGAGTGTACTATAATTCAAAGTGAATACAAAACAAATTTAATCAATAATAAATTTAATGGAGAAATTAGAAGTGGGTTAACCCTAAAATAAGGAAAGTGGGCAAAGTGACCTAGAAGATGTTTTTAAGCAAGCTACTTGGAGAGTATAAATAAGAGGAAAGGATCTCTCATTTAAGACACACTTGAGAATATTGAATACCTATAGGTTTATGAGGTAACCAAAGGATATCTAAGATGAATTTCTGAGGAAAGTGAAGAAAAGAAGGCCAGAATTCAAGGAAGGATAAATTCTTTTGATGATGCTTTCTAAGGTGTTTCGGGTAAAAACGTCATAACTTCTTCATAAAATATCCAAATTTAGTAAGACCAAATGTGTTGGTTAGATTATAGTCTGTAGTATGCGTTTTAATAGTTTCATATCAATTCAACAAATATTCCATGTGGGGCATGCTCTACAAGGGCACTCTCTAGAATAAGCCAGAATTCAGCAATGTGTACCATTTTTTCCATAACTCATTTTCTGAGAGATTCCAAGTAGTGACAGCTGGAGGAATTTCATTAAGAACACTGAAGAACATTGTGTATCATTTTCAAATATTTATTCATTACGGGTACAAATTTATGATTATTTCAAGTTAGGGTTGTTGACTAATCCAAAACTAGTCTTGTGAGACTAAAGAAACGTTTGATGAAAATGCTAGTCTCTTGTTGTTAAAGTTAAGGAGGGTTTGCAGGTATGTGATCATACACACAAGGTCTATTACAGAGTTACAAATCATATTTGGATGATGAAAATTATGAGGGATTTTGGTTGAGGTACAAGTTGGGTACATGGTTGAGACAAGTAGTTGATGAGTTGGCACATACATGAGGTGTATAGTTGATGATGTTGGTACATATTGATGAGTCATAGTTGATGAGTACTTGACACATGATTGGTACATGGTTGGTTGCACTTTTTTATGGTACAAGTTGATGACAGATTGTTTGGTACGGGTTGGTGCATGGTCGATACACTTGTTTATGGTATAGGTTGATTACAGGTTGAGGTACAGGTTGATGCATGGTTGATGCATGATTTAGGTTTATGGGTACATGTTTACAGTGGTATATCTCACACTGATAGTGTGACAGTGGTTCCATCATTCTACTTCTACTTCAGGGTGGTTGAACGAGGCAAGGACAGGTGGTTGTAGCCACCTTTAGGTTGTAGTCGGAGAACATAGGGGGTTGTAGCCTCCTTCTGGTTGTAGCCAGAGAATTGGGGAGTTGGAGCTTCCCTCAGGTTGTAGCCTAAGAAACTAGGGGGTTGGAGCCTCCTTCCAGTTGTAGTTGGAAAACAAAGAAAGTTGGTGCTTCCAATGAATGTAATTCTTCAAGACATATAAGATAAAGCATTATGTGGTTTTCTCCCGATTTTGGTTTCCACGTAAAACACTGGTGTACTGTGTATGTGTGTGATTTTTCATTTCTTATTGCTCATTATTAGATAATAATTCTACATTGATACAACACTTGGATTATTTGAAGAAAAAGGATTATAATTATGCTATTACTGATTCACCCCCCCTCTCAGTAATCCAACACCATTTACATATGACCAGATGCACAAAACCATGAGCTTATTGATTTGAGCATTGCCTCTTATTTTCCCTTTGTTTCTTAATGCATACCCCCTTCTCCTAAGGATGCGCGACCTCCTGATCAAGGGTCTTGAATCCCGATTTGAATTGGCTCTCTGAAACCTTGATGGTTTAGTTATGTATCTAAACACGGGCCCTTCCGAATTTCTGGCGCAGTTCTGATGGCCCCCGCGACCTTCTCCTTTTCCCTTGCGATAAATCTCAGAGTTGGTGCTAGCTCCTTTTTCACTTGGCCCCTCCTTAGATGTGACCTTAGGCGGTGACCTCACGCAAATGCACGATTGTGGCCACACTCAAAGGGGGTTTGTAACCAAACTACTTTTCTCCCCGTAATTCACCTTGAGCCACCACGTGCCCTTTTGCCAAAATTGTGGTCTCGATTGCAGCCCACCCTCGACTTCGTAAAATCGAGAACCTCGCATCCCTGCAATGCGAGGTGACCGTTGAACTCGCGATATTGACGGTGCTTCTAAATGGATGACCAAGATCTACCTCTTGGGAACCAACAGTTCAGATTTACCTTTCCCAGATCGACGGTTGTGGTCGTTTTGGAATTCCATACTTCGAAATTCTCAAATCTCAAAATTTACTTCCCTCGAGATACATGTCATTCTTCCACGCATCTTTTTGAATTGAACGGTGAGGAATTACTTCGGGTGATCTGACGATCGATGTTTACTTTGGATCCTTACCCAGAATCCACAAATTCATGCCACATGTTCTCATGATATGATGGTTCAGATCTACTTCAGACGATCCGATAGTTGACATTTACTTTGGGTCCTTACCCAGAATCCACATCTTCCTGCCACATGTTCTCTTGATCTGATAGATCAGGTCTACTTCGGATGATCTGATAGTCGACGTTTACTTCGAGTCTCTGGCTCTCCAGGCTTCGGGAGTTTCAACTCTCAACTGAAAAATCTCGGAGTAATTTCTCTGGAGTCCACGATCCATCACCACGTAGTGAAATACTGTAAGCTGACACATGGTCCAATCAGGTGGGTGACACATGTCACGTCCTATTTGAAATTTCAATCATTCGCATGCTAAAAAATTACTGACACGTGGTGCACATCCCATCTGTCCACATCATCCCTGGTGACGTCTTCAAGCCACGTCACTTCGGAAATTCTGGGGTCCACATCACCTCCTGGTGATGTCATCGTGCCCCACCTCTTCGGGCTTCAGGACTTTAGGAGTTTCCACACTATCACACTTCCAATTATCACGAACTTTGATTTCTCGAACTAGCCAAACTTTCACCATGTGTCTCCCTTATCAGACGGCCCATATTAACCCTAGACTTCAGGAATTTAGAATTTACTGCTGCAAGGATCAACGGCTGCAATTCCTTTGGGTCTTCGGACTTCAGAAAACTCAAACTTCAACTTTTTTCCGAAATTGTTTTATCTAAAGCTCGCGATATACTGACGTGTGTTTCCCATGGATCGATGACTATTATTTCTTCAAGTCTTCATACTTAGGAGAAATCGACTCTCAACCTTCTCTTTTCCCCAAAGTGCGTGGATTTTTGTCGTGTCTCCTCCTATATCGGACGACTGCAATTCACTTCGGATCTCCAGGGTCCAAAAATCTCAATTCTCAACTTCTCCTTGCTTTCCTTTTCAGGGAGTTCTTTCACCAGGAGCACACGATCAATTGATGTGTGTCCTCCTACATATCGATGGTCCCTAGCTACTTCTACTCTTCGGAGGTTCGTCTCTTGAGTACTAACATGTAACATCACTGCATGCATTTCAATTTGTGGGGGCACACATTGGCGGTTTGGAGTAACCTGCTTTTCACCCCGAAATTCTCCTGATGCTGACACATAACCCCTTGGTGAAACCATGGTTTGGATTGTGGGATCGCCTTGGGAAATTATCTCCCATGAAACTTGGTTCCCCACAATGCCTCTTGTCCATTGATCTCTCTCTCCTATGGGATCTAATGGTTGTGACCTTAACCCTTGCTTCCTTTACATCGGACGACCTTTGTTCACATGTCCTTCAATCCAACGATCTCATATCTCTCATGATCCTATAGTGGCGATTGCTCCCGAATTCGAAGGGGGACGGTCACGATCCTTTGAACCCCTTACAATTGATATCTGAAAATCTAACTCCTGCATAGATTCTGCAACACCATTCCTCCTGAGATTTTCAACTTCACAGTCAAAATTTGATCTCAACCATGAGACTCTGACCAACAGACCCGACCCATACTGACCCGGTGTTTCAACTAGAAGATCTGATACCAATATGTAACATACTCGACCACCCAGAGGCTGGGCTACGCCACTTAAATAGGCTGCAACACACCCAACCACCCACAGGCTAGGCACATTGTAGTCCCAAGACTCAGTTCTCTGATCTCTAATTCAAAGACAAAGGGTTTCTCAACAATGTTAGGAGCATGCACACCACATGCATAAGACAAGATCCATGTCATAGCATAAAAGAGATAAACATTGTGCCATGCACAACAAATAACTAGCAGACAGGTACATTAGAATACATATCTCAGAGATAATTAAATACACATCATAATACATTAAACAGAAAAGACAGAGAGCACTTATCTTTGCAAGTAAATGTTCACCAACTGGTTGTAGACCAAGGATGTTCCTCCCAACCATAAGCATTGTTGTTCATTTACTCTGAACAACAGGTCACCCCCAAGCCAGGGTTATGAATACAAAAGGATGGGTCCTAGACCAAGTCTAAATACACAGTAGTTGGCTAAGTAGCTCTCAGTTTTCCCAACCTCACAGCAATCCTAATTCCCAGCTCTCTTTCCCCCTTAGCCTGCACAACCCCAAGAAATGAACACCTTTCTCTGCCATGCAGTCCCTGAGGCTATTCCATTTCTCTCCAGGGCTCCAGTGCTATTGGTCAGGAAATCTCCCTACTGGAAATTCCAAGAGCTCTCAGATGTGGACAGTTCCATCCGAACTACCATCAATTTCATGCACACATGCATCAATTCCCTCTTGGAATGATCAGTAAATCATTATAGCCATTCAACGATGGCTCTCCTCTTCTTGCCATTTGTTTCCATGCTCAGCCCAAGAGCACATGAACTAGCAATAGTGAGTGAAAAGGAAGAAGAACAAGTGAACCAATGAGAAGAGGATGAACCAAGAGAAGAACAACCCCAAAACAGCCCCCAAGGGATGTTTAAATAATTACATGAAGACAAGAGCCGCATGGCCTCCCTCCCAAGAAGCTCATGTAACCCCCTCTTCTCCATAAAATCAATTATGGGTAAATAAAATAATAATAACAAGACTTAGCCACTCAAGCCCCCTATCTCTTTTGTTCTTGTCGGTCTTGCATCCAGCGGTGTATTTTATTAATGTATAGGAAGTGTTGCATTTCCTAGGCACTCTGGCCCCTTTTCAACTTTACCAGCTCACCAGCCTAAGTCATATTTACATAATACATTATGCCTAAGTCATATTTACATAACACATTATAGTTTATAAGGGTTAGAACCGGGATGTTACAAGAATCATAAGAATGATATAATGAGTCGATCCATGTTTATGATCAACTCATAAGGACAAAGTTCAAAATCAATATTAGTTAGTTAATGAAGAGGTGCGATGGTTCAAACAAAGGGACACAATGATTCATATCTCACACCATTTGGGAGACTATATAAACAAATAAGTATGGTGAATAGAAAGGGAAGTTGAATTTGTTGAAGTATATATATTTATATATAATGGATTGAATGAAGGTTCATTCTATCACGTTGGTGCTTGTTTACAAGTTGGGTCTTTTATGAGGATTGGATTCTTCAAATCTCAATTGGATCTGAGATCAACAAGCTGGGACTTGTTATGAGGGTTGGATTCCTTATTTCTCAGTTGGATTTAAGAACTACAAGATGGGTCTTGTAACAGAGAGTTGGGTCTCTCATAATTTTTTGAAGATGAAGATTGATCTTATGTATTCATTCAAGTTAAATAAATAAATAAAATTATTATTCTTTTATATATTGGTTGAGAAAATGAAATAAATATATGTTGTTCAATTAATTTATGAAAAGTGGAAAATTGTCCAAAGTTTTGTGGCACTGATTCACCCCCCCTCTTAGTGTCGAGTGTACATTTCAACAAATTGTGCCTCATGTTTTCATCTTTATGATTTTGCATGCGGATCCTACCCACCAGTTTCGAACTCTAAGTCTGAATTACAAAATAACTAATATTTCTTCTAAGTTGGCACTTGGCATGTATAGTATCAAGACACCTATCTATAGCCACCTATGATTGATTATTGAAGAATCTATTGTTTGTCTATAAATTGGCTTAAAGGCATGAAATATAATATTTATGATGTATTGACGAGTCTTATTTTGATTGTATGCTTGATATCATTCTTTTTTTTTCAGTAGTAGGTTTGCGGGGACACTTCATTCACGTGACAACTCCAACTTTTAGAGGTGTGTGGGAGAATCTCTTGATCCTTGTCCACAACCTTGAACCTCATTATTTCCTAGCTTCTCCTTATCAGGAAGCATTTTACCTTGCTTTGCATTTGTCTTGAGGTCTGAATCCCCCAAGGATGTCGGATCCACCTTTCCCGCAAGCATTTCCTTGAACCTTATTAGAATGATCTATATTGAGTCCTTTTCGGTCTTACCTCTCGACAAAACCTAGGTCAAAAGGCACATTCCTACTCTTGATTGTGAGTCATTTTTGTATCGTCACTTGATGCCTCTTAGATATCTATCACATTTGTATAGTACTCCCGCATAAGGACCTTTTCCTTGACCTGGTTGTATTCCCTCTCCTTGTGATTTGAGCATGTCCTCCCTATGAGATGTGCATATTGAGTGGACTAACTTGTGATGTGCACTTGGTTGGAGTCAATTTGTTTCCACTCGTCACTACTTGTGACGTTAAATCATCAAACAAAGTGTTGTATACTTCACATCCATCTCTTTCCCTTCATCGCAGCTTAATTGCCACATCTTTCATAACTATATATCCTCACTCCACTCCATGACATCTGGTTCTTAAATCATACCTTATACACCTTTTTCTAACAGCCCCCAGGTGTGGAACCCTCAGAGGGCATGGAACCTTAACTTGTGTAATTTGGGCTTAATTTTTTAACTTGTAATTTTTTTATTTTTTTTTTTTTTTTATACATTTTTTTGTATATATTTTTATTTTATTTCATTTTTTTAATTTTTTTTTAATTTTTAATTTTATTTTATTTATATTCATTTTTACTGTGGTTTTGAAAAACCACATGGTATTGCCCATGGTTTTCCCCCATGGTTTCCCCCCCTAGAATTACTATAGGTATTTACTTTTATTGGAGGGAAAACTAATTCACATTAAACATTTATTTAGATGGGGTAAATTCATTTTTACGTGGGTAAACCATTTATGTTAAATAAAATAACTATTTAACCATTTAACATGTACATCATTTTTCTCATATATGAACGTAAAAAAATAAAAAAA
>ML810497.1:665956-705326 GCA_009831015.1 Picea engelmannii | reverse complement strand
CTCCACTCCATGGTGCTTGGTTTCTAAAATCCTACCTTATACACCTTTTTCCAAATTTTGGCCCCTAGGTAAGGAATCCTGACCAGCGGAACCCTGAGGGGCATGGAACCTTAACTTATGTAATTTGGGCTTAATTTTCTAACTTGTAATTTTATTTTATTTTATTTTATTTTTCTATCTTATACATATTTTTTTGTATCTGTTTTTATTTTATTTCATTTTTATTTTAATTTGTATTTTTATTTAATTTATATTCATTTTTCCCATGGTTTTGAAAAACCACATGGTATTTCTGATGGTTTTCCCCCATGATAAATGCATTAACCATTTATGTTAAATAGACTAACAATTTAACTATTTAACATGTACATCATTTTTCTCATATATGAACATAAAAAATAAAAAATAAAAACAAATCAAATCAAATTTTTATTTTCTTTTTTCATTGTAAATTTAATTTATTTTTTTTTCTTTTTGATTTAGATTTAATTTAATGTTTATTTCTCCCTCATCCACCAAAATATAATGTACTATCCCATGTCCATCCCCATTGGCGCTCACATGTACCATATAAAACTTCCCATGAAAAATCAACGATCAAGACACATCTCCTTAATTTTAGGATTTCTTGTTTTCTAGGATTTCCTTTCTCCCCTCTCGAATGGCATGGGAACTATATTATCTATTGAAACTTTATTCATATGGGATTTTATATCCCACAAACTATGTCCATGATGGTGGGGGAGGGGGAGATATTATTGTTTTTTATTTATTTTTATTTCTTGTTTTATTTTTTATATTTATTTTATTGTTTTTGTTTTACTTTTATTTATTTATTTTGTTTTATTTTTATTTATTTATTATTTATTTTATTTTATTTTTTATTTCCATTTATGAATTTTCATTGATTACTAATTTATCGTAAGTAAGAGGAGTAAACAGCATGAATGGGACTAATGGTTAAAAACGTGTGTTTCTTCCTCGAAGGTCATAAGTTCAAATTTAGGGGGTAAGGTAATTATTATTTTATTAGTTTTAATTTTAGTCATTTTTATTTTACATTGATGAGGGTAATTATATTAACTTAATTTTAACTTTCTTTCTAGAATATGGGTAATTGTGTTAATTTTGTCAATAATTGTAATTAATCTAGATTAACATAAACACTTTTCTCTCTTTTTTTTCTTTTTTTTGAATTATTTTCCTAATTTTAAAAAAGGAAAAATTAGATAAAATTATATCGAAAGCCACGGGTCCTATGTCCTCCCAGATTCTTATTCAAACTATCTATAGGGACTAAACCATTTAAATCTCTAATTGTTGAACTCTCTTATGCATGTGGGATTTCATTTTTGCAGGTTGAGGATCAACGGTCCAAATTCACCCACAAGGTTGATCGATGGTTGGTGAGGGACGCTTTTTAAACGACCATAACTTGGCCTACATGTGTTGGAATTGGGTCCATGATACCTCGTTGGAAAGGTATCAGACAGAGGAATGCAATGTTCAGTGGAATTGGGTCCATAAATTTGTATCTTTGATGAATGTATATGAGACTATTATTTTTGCATTTATTTTCTACCTGAGTAGCATAGAATTTTGTTGTATGAACCATTTTTTCACTTTGTTATATATTCTCATGTTGTCGCATGTTTCCTTGTGAGTACAGAAGAAATGTTATGAATTCATTGAACAACTAATTGTCTTTGTATTTGAAACATTTTTACTATCATTTAGCATTAACATACATGAATTATTTTTTATTCTGATGATATGATCTCTCACTATACTCACTATTTTAGTTTTTCTCCCAGGATACATTAGGATTAGTTAGATTAGATTATTTTTTATTTAAGTTAGATTAGTCTCAATATTAATTAGAAATTTTTGGGGGGCAATATGTTGTCTTTCCCCTTTTTCTTCTTTTAATTATGAGCAACAACAAGGCCCATATACTCATCGAAAATGCTACACCAAATGAGAGTAGTTCTAATTGGGACCTGTCATCAGGTGTTCTCCCTTACCTACATGAAAGTACATTTAGACTTGTCAAAACCCTCTTAAGAACAACTTGGGCTAGGGTTGAATCATTTACAAAGGTGAAACAATAGGAGAAGGAAGGAGGAATTAGAGCCTATCCCCCCTTAATGACAACTTCTCGAACTCCTAACATAGATCAAAATTTTGAAAACTTCACTTATATAAGAGACTTTGTGAAAATGTATGCAACATGATCTTATATAGGGAAAAATAGAACTTTAATAACTCAATAATGAATGAGATTTTTTATGAAGTGCATGTGTAGCTCGATGTGTTTGTTGCACTAATGTTGAACTAGATCTTTGGAAAGCTTGATGTCACTATGATTTTCACACCAGAGGGTGGTAGAATGTTGTTGTTGGAATCCAAACTATGAAAGGATCTATCAAAGCCACAAGGCTTTTTGACTTGCATTAATCGTTGCTCAGTATTCTACTTTTGTTGAAGAAACAACAATATCATGTTGTTTCATAAAATCCCAAGTGATAGGTCCAAAACCAAGGCTGAAAACATAACCTTTAGTAGACTTTCGATCATGAGGGTCGTCGACCTAGTCTGAATCAGTGAAACCAACCAACAAAGGAGGCCCCTTGAAATGTAATGTATCCCAAACTGAAATGTACCCTATATATATTGAAGTAGCCTTTTCAATGTTTTACAATTGCTTTCATCAGGTGTTTTCATATACCAAGAGAACAACAAAGGAAATATCGGGATGGGTATGAGTCAAATATAAGAGGCTGCCAACTAAATAACAATACAATGTGGCATCAACTTTAGGATAAGTACAAGTGGTAACAAGTTTGACTCCAAACTAGAAGGGAGAACGTGATGGTTTAGAATCATCCATGTGAAAGTAGCAAAGAAGGTCGCATGCATACTTATATTGGGAAAGAAAGATTCCTTCCTTGGTTTGCAATACTTGGAGGCCAAGGAAATAATGCAAATAGCCTAAGTCTGTCATTTCAAATTTATTTTTAAGGCTAGATTTCACATGGGTTAAAATTTTAGGGTCACTACCAATGAGGATAAGGTCATCAACATAAAGAAAAAATTATGAGATGTCTTCCTACTTTCTTGGTATAGACATTAGGATCATAATGGAATCTAGAAAATTCGGTGTCAAGAAGAAAGTTGTCCATTTTGGCATACCAAGCTTGAGGAGATTTCTTAATACCATAAAGAGATTTATTAAGGAGACAAACAAGGCTAGAGTCATTTTGGGCATAACTAAGAGACTGTTCCATGTAGAATTCTTCTTTCAAATCCCCATGCAATAAGGTAGATTTAAAATTGTCAGATAGTTGGCTTAAGTTGATGGACAATTGGTATGGATTGTTGGTTTTCATCGATGCCAACCATTGGAGAGTGGTATTGTAGATTGATGTCAACCCTTAGTGATTTATGTCAACCCTTGGAGAAAGTCTAGTAGCGAATTCTGGTGGCACAAAGGTTTGGGTAATGGACCCAAGGTTGTTTCATGTATAATGGTATGAGTTTTAATATATTTTAAGGTAAGAATATTCTATATGTATAGTACATGTCATTCAATTTCGGTGGTATGTGGAATGTCACATAACTCCTCACGGTTAGAGAGTTATGGCCATGAGAAGTTGGAGAATCTAGGTTTGGGTAATGGACCAAATTTTGTTTGATGGATAATGGTATGAGTTTTGATATATTTATAGGCAAGCCTATTCTATATGGTTATTACATGTCATTCCATTTCCAGTGGTATGTGTAATGTCCCATAACTCCTCACGGATAGAGAGTTATGGCCATGTGAAGTTGGAGAACTCTCATGAGTCATCTAGAAGCCCCAAAAGGTCAAAGTAATCAAAGTGGTTTAAGAGATTTTAGAAGGTAAATAATAAAGTGAAGTGATGAGTGTACTATAATTTAAAGTTAATAAAAAATAAATTATTTAAATAATAAAGTTAATGGAGAAATTAGAAGTGAGTTAACCCTAAAATAAGGAAAGTGGGTTAAGATGGTTAAAGGGTAACCCCTTGAGGAAGCTACATAAAAGTATAAATAAGAGGCAAGGCTCTCTCATTTTAATCACACTTGAGCATATTGAATATACATATGTTACTGAGGTAACCAAAGGATATCTAAGCCGAATTTCATAGGGAAGGTGAAGTAAAGAAGGCCGAAATTCAAGGGAGGATAAATTCTTTTGATGATGTTTTCTAAGGTATGTTATTTACAAGTCATCTCACCATTTTTGCAATACATTTTTTTATAGAATGTTTCAGATAGTGAAATTGGGAGGGCATTAAGGAAACATATCCAAGTATCTGTGATACAAATTTCATCTTTTGGGTTGTTGTATTTTTGAAGTTACATGTTGTGGAAAACAAGGTTTGTGGCTAGTCCTAAAACTAGTCTAAAACAGGTGTTTCGGGTAAAAATGTCATAACTTCTTCATAACAACTCCAAATTTAGTAAGACCAAATTTATTGGTTATATTACAGTCTTTAGTATTTTGGGTACAATTTTTAGATCCATAAAACAAATATTCTGTGCGAGGCATGCTCTACAAGTTCGCTCTCTAGAATAAGCCATAATTCAACAAGGTATGTCATTTTTTCTATAACTCCTTTTCTGAGAGGTTCCAAGTAGTGAAGTCTGGAGGAATTGCATAAAAGACATTGAAGAACATTTTGTACCATTTTTAGATATGTATACATTACAGGTACATAGTTATGATTATTTCAAGTTAGGGTTGTTAACTAATCCAAAATTAGTCATGTGAGACTAAAGTAAAGTTTGATGAAAATGTTAGTCTTTTGTTTTTAAAGGTAAGGAAGGTTTGCAGGTATGTGATCTTATACACCAGGTCTATTATAGAGTTACAAATCAGATTTGGATGATGAAATTGATGAGGGATTTTGGTTGAGGTACATGTTGGGTACATGGTTGAGACAAGTAGTTGATGAGTTGGCACATACATGAGGTGTATAGTTCATGATGTTGGTACATATTGATGATTCATAGTTGATGAGTAGTTGATACATGATTGGTACATATTTGGTGCATGGTTGATGCACTTGGTCATGGTATAGGTTGAGGTACAGGTTGGTGCATGGTTGATGCACTTGTTTATGGTACAGGTTGATTACAAGTTGTTTGGTATAGGTTGATGCACTTGTTTATGGTATAGGTTGATTACAGATTGTTTGGTACAGGTTGGTGCATGGTTGATTCACTTTTTTATGGTACGGGTTGAGGTACAGGTTGATGCATGGTTGATGCATGGTTCAGGTTATTGGTACAGGTTGTTTGGTGCAGGTTGATTGGTACAGGTTTACAGCAGTATATCTCACAGTGATAGTGTGACAGTGGTTCCATCATTTTACTTATACATCAAGGTGGTTGGATGGGGCAAGGACAGGTGGTTGTATCCAGAGAACATAGGGGGTTGGAGCCTCCTTCTGGTTGTAGCTAGAGAATTGGGGAGTTGGAGCTTCCTTCAAGTTGTAGCCTGAGAAACTAGGGGGTTGGAGCCTCCTTCTAGTTGTAGCCAGAGAATTGTGGAGTTGGAGATTCCTTCAGGTTGTAGCCTGATAAACTAGGGGGTTGGAGCCTCCTTCCAGTTGCAGTTGAAAAACAAAGGAAGTTGGTGATTCCAATGAATGTAATTCTTAAAGACATATAAGAAAAAACATTATGTGGTTTTCTCCCGCTTTGGGTTTCCACGTAAAAACAATGGTGTATTGTCTATGTGTATGATTTCTCATTTGTTCATTGTTTATTTACTCTGCAAATATTAGATGATAATGCTACATTGATATAACACTTGCATTTGTGGTTAAAAAGGATTGAATTACTCTATTACTTATTCACCCCCCCCCCCTCTCAGTAATCCAACAATTGGTATCAGAGTCGGTTCCTTCAAGAAACAGTTTAACCACTGGAAGGATATCATGGATTATTTTGAGAATGGAGTACCAATGTTTAACAGTTAGAATGGTTTTAAGTATGAGATGTGGAGAAGAAGAACGAAAGTATTTTTACAGGAAAAAGGACATTATATTTGGCTATTAGTTGTTATAGGATATGATAGTTCAAAAAGGGCAAAGGCTGCAGTCAAGAAGGAATTGAAGAAGAATAAAAAAATAGCAATGGATTTCATCTGGGAAGGATTACCTAATCCAGTAAGAGAAAAGGTTAGTAAGTGTTCATCAACCAAAGAACTTTTGGATAAGTTACATGACATAAATTCTTCACCCATCACAGATTCAGAAAATGCCAAAGAAGATGCAGATACAGATCAAGAAGAATTATGTTCACCATGTCAAATAGATTTGGAAGATGAAGAGTACATAATCACCAGAGGTATGTTGTTTTTCTTTAATTGTGAAAAATGTGGACATCTTGAAATATAATGTCATGAAGGAATTGAGACATAAAAACTAATTGAAAGGGAAGACAATTATGAAGCAGAACTGATTAGTTCTTTAGATGAACTAAGAGAAGAAAACAAATCACTCAAGAAATAATTGATGAAACAAAAGGAAAGTGTTCACATTTTTTAAGAACCCAACAAGTCATCGAAAACTTAAGAACTCGTCTAGAAGAAGCCAGAAAGAACGAACAAAATCTTGAATATCAAAAGCAGTATTTGGAAGCCAACATAGAATCACAGAAGGAAGAAGCGGAAATGAGAGAGAAGATATTAACAGATCATCTTAAGGAAAAAACTAACGATCTAAACCAGCTTGAGGCAGAGTTTGGTCAAGAAGAGAAAGGACTTGAAGAAGAAATAATTACATTAAAAATTCAGCTTGAAGAAGCGAAAAGAACAGAATAAGTCATGAAGCCTTAAATAATGAAGAAAGAATAAGAGGTTGAGAATATTGAAGAAGAAGTTGTCACATTGAGAATAAAAATGGTCAAGCTCAACAAGAACATTGAAGAGACAAAAACATCCACATTAGTTATAGAGAATGAAGAGAAGCACTCAAGGTTGCTAGAAAATAAGAATGAAGAAAATAGAAAGAGTTATGCAGAAGTACTCAAAGGAAGGAATCATGGTCAACCAGAATCTAAGAAAACTATTGAAGATACATATTCAAGAAGACCATTCATGTTCAATCCATAAAGAAGATTCAATCATGATCATGATCATTCAAGGAAGAAATTCAGAAGGACTACACCAAAAAGAAAATAATTCACTCCCAGGTATGCAAATTTATTTTATGGTCATTGTTTTTATTGTACTATATTTGGACATAAGGTTGCAGATTGCAGGGATTATAAAATAACTGTTCAAGCAAGAAGTGCATATGTGGCCCCATGTAACATTGAATGTTACAAATTTCATAACTATGGACACATATCTAGTGATTGTATAAGCATGATCGATACTTCCATGAAAGAGAACATCGATATCATATATAAGAAAGTATGGATAAGAAAACACGAAGAACAGGTGAAGGAAGACCAGGTCCTGGAGATTGCAAGATTGGAAATAAAACGAGATGAAGAAAATTCTACAAAGAAAAAGAAAGATGTCAGATACAGAAAGGTTTGGAGAATAACTAAAAGAAAAGAAGGACATGTAAATAAGGAACAGGTTCAAGAGATTGTACTTTCAAGCATTGTAGTGAAAGATGAATCCACGGACAGAAATAAATAAGTCAGAGCTCAGAGAGATGATGACTCTACTAATGAAGATGATGATGAATATACCAATTAATATGATGATGAATACACATCAGAGAAGGAACTATTTTGAGCCATATGGATTAGAGACTCCCAGGTAATATGAATATTATACAGGGGGAGTCTTTGTGATAGATGTGACAGACCAAAGAACCATCCTTTGAGAATCTTGCAAAGTTTGAGAAGACAGATCCAGAGCAGTTAGTTAGCAGAAGTACAATTTGATGGATTAATCAAGACTTCATGATAGTATAGTGATAAATGGTTCAACATTATGGACAGTTGTGCAAGTAGATTCTTGGACAGTATGGATGAGAGCATGGATTCATAGATTGGTTCAAAGAGTGGTTCAAAGAAAAAGGAACATCATCATAATGTATGATAATTACATAGGAAATGGATCAAACAATGCTAATGGATTCCAAACTGATAGATCTTTTTTGGACACATGCAGTGCATACAACAATTCACATTTAAAATAGAGTAATGATCAGAAACAACAATGAAAAAACTCCCTATGAATTATGAAAAGGAAGCATAGACAACAACCTCTACATCAAGAAATTTGCAAAGGATATGCAAAATGAATTTGAAATGCCATTCCTTGGAGAACTATTCTTCTTTCTGGGTCTTCAGATATGTCAAAGAAACCAAGGAATTTTTATTTATCAAACTAAGTATATTAGAGAAATGCTAAAGAGGTTCGGAATAGAATATTGCAAACTAGTTACCACTCCTATGAAAACCATTTGCAAGTTGAGCAAATATGATGATTCAAATTCTACAAAAGGCAATACAGGTCAATGATTGGTAGCTTACTATATGTGACAACATCCATACCATATGTAATGCAGGCAGTTGGACAGGTGGCACAATTTCAAGCAACACAAAAGGAATCACATGTATTAGTAGTAAAGAGTATTTTCGGATATCTCAAAGGAATAGAAGATTTTGGATTATGGTATCCAAAAGGAAAGGATCTATCACTTATTTCCTACATAGATGCAGATTGAGAAGGTTTCATTGATGACCGACAAAGCACCAGTGGAGCAGCACTCTACTTGGGTGAGTGTTTAGTATCATGGCTAAGCAAGAAACAATCATCAATATCCTTATCTACAGTTGAGGTAGAGTATATTGTAGCAGCAGGATGTTGTACAAATGTTCTATGGATGAAACAAACTCTAACAGATATACAGGTTGAGTATGATGGGATACAGGTTGAGTATGATGATCCCATTCCAATATATTGTGATAATACAACTGCCATAAATATCTCAAATAAATCGGTGATGCAACACATTCCAATCAAGTATCACTTTCTTCGGGAACAGGTTACAGAGAAGAACATCGTAGTTGAATATGTCGGCATAAAAGAACAAGTGGTAGGCATATTTACAAAACCACTTACACGAGAAGCCTTTGAGTATCTACGCCAGAGACTCAGAGTATTTCTACTCCAAAATGAATTATTTTGAATGATTATCTTATATGTCTTAGATTTACACAAGGAAGCACCATAAAGAGGAAAGTTCAGGTTGGAAGATCAGTTTCAGGAAGAGTTCAATCAGGGGGAGTATCCCCATGGATAGTTCAGTTAGGGGAGAAGCCCCATATGTAAAGATACATTTTCCATTGATGACAAAGGGGGAGCTATTTATCATATGCGGGCTTAGAGAAAGAGCATAGAGGCATGGTTCTGTTGATCACTCAACACACCCTAAAAATCCTATGTCAAATTCTACTTTTTGGGTACCACTGGATCTTTTTCACTGTCTTATTTGACTTCATTGTGAAAAATGTTGTTGTTGCTTATCATCTTGGCTCTCATTAAGTCTTTCAAAGTTTTCTTGAATCTATGAAAACTAATGACTTAAAAGGCCTGACCTTTAAATAAAGAATCAACAGCCAAAACATTTCACCCGATGGGCCCAAATTCAGCATCGGTAGGGTTTAAAAAATGAAGAAAAATCACTCAAAAAATCACAGTCACCGAGCGTCGATCTTCATCGGCATCGGCATCGACATCGGAAAAAGGAAGTTTTATTTTGCGACTACCATCACACAAGGATATTGCCGACAATCAATCCCCTTTGGTGTCGGTAAAATGTGAAAAGAGTAGATGTTAACAAAGAAAGAAACTATATCACCAATGGTCGATACTCGACGTGCTTAGTGAAATGGAGAATACCAAACCACGATGAACATTCGGACCATGCTACAAGTTTTTCTCCAATCACCGACTCTCAAAACGTTTTGTCATCAGGAGTTTTGAAGATGCTAACCCAAAGGAAAATACGTGATAGGTTTATCCTCGATCGCCGATCCCCAACACCTTTTTGGCATTAGCAATCCTAGGTTTAGTTTAAGAATGCATAACTGGAGGAAGGTCCCAACTCCGACTAATACTCATGAGCTGAGTCACCAGTTTCATTTGCCACGTGTCCCAAGCCAGTTTTTCCACGTCATCACTGTACGATGAAATTGATCAGCATCGGAGGTTTTGTACAGAAGAAAATCATCGAAAACATCCATAACACATTGTTGACTCCCGATCCACCCACTAGGAAAGCGACACAATGGGAAATTTTAGTGCTAGATACATTGTAATCCAGAGCATTTAAGGGAATAATTAATTCCAAATCTCGCATTAATTGCTAATTCGTGCATGAATCAAAAGGACTGTTTGAATTTACCAATAGAACACATCACCCTCTGCGTCTCCTCCGTCAACAGACGATGAATTAAATTGCAGAGATTTGGTGGTAGATTTGTTTGAATTTCACTCATCACCCAAATTAATTGGTTGATATGACCGGTAAGTTATTCCCTGTTAAATCCTCTCGAGCCATAGTAAACAAGATCATTATGCGTGCAAAGGAGTTTCAGAGCATCCATAGGAGCAATACGAGCAATTCAAAAAAAATTGAGCCCCCCATGAGTATCAAACTACAAAGTTTAGCAAGCATTACAGGTATGTACCAGTCTAGAATTTCTGTTTTTTCACTTCATATATACAATATCTCTCTGTGAACGGGCCCTAAAGGATTTTAATTAGATTTGCCAGAAAAATTCCTCCAAGAAATCCAAACACTAGGAGATCATAGAGAGAGCCTAAGCTAAAGGAACCAGATGTGGGAGAAGGCTCGTCCCCAAGGCCAGCAAAACAATTAGAATTTTCTCCAAGGCCTAAACCAGTCATCAGAACATCCACCAAGAATATTTTCACTCAACCTCCAATATTTGGAGACACAGAGGAAAACACAGGGGGCAAGGCAGTATTCCCACACTAGGGAGAACTCTTCAAGAAGATAAGGAGGGAAGAATTCTCGAAATATATCCCACACAGTGACCCAGATATGAGGAAGCTCGATGATGAAGTCTTTCTGAACATTCGAAGATCATACTTGCACATGGTGGAAAGAAGAACTCCAGTGATCCCCTGCATAGAAATCCTAAAGTGGCTCATAAACCACATAGACATGTAGAAGTGTTTGATTAATTATGTCAATGGCAAGTGTGTCAGGGTTTTCCTTCCAGTAGAGGTGCAGAATTATTATAATCGTAGAGACCCGTAAGAACCACTGAACACTGATTTCGTCGTCAACTTTTATGAGAATCACAACACCGGTCGGGTGATGGCTTCGTGGTGGAGAGAAGATAAAAAATACACCAATCAAACCTCTCATTGGTACCAGAAGGACAACTTAAGGGAGTCATATATCTATCTAATGGCCCTCATCTGCCGGTTATATGGGGAGAAATATTTTTCCAGGTTCTCAGAGGCTTGGATGCCTCTAGCTTACACTATAGCCATTTCTGGGAGATTTTTTAACTAGGGTTCCATCATTTCAAAATAGCTGAGCATTTGCATTCAATAGGCTCATACACCGAAGGAAGGAGAGACTCCATCCTTCTACATGGCTCTGTATTTGTTGGACATCATGTGCACCATAAATTTCTTTGTTGGCATGAATTTGAGCTGGCACACCTCAGAACTCTCGGTCCATGTATATTTCAGCATCTTATGGGAGAATGGTTAAAACAAATCCTACTCCTTCATCTGAAATGAATTCATTGCTCACATCCATTTTATCCTTTTCAAGAAAGAGTGTCCAAGGCTATCAGCTGTGGCGAAAAAGGTGATAGAAAAAGTAGGCCATTGGTATTTGGATGAACATGATACCTACATCAGGGTATTTGGGGCCAATGGAGAACCTCATCTCCTAGAAGCACATGTTCCTGACCAGCTTGTTGTGGGGGAAATCAGCTACCAAACCATCCTGCAAGGTTACAACGCTACCCTAATGAAAGATGATAAGCGAGCATTTATACCCTATGGATTCCATATAGGTTTCTACCTAGTAAAAGAAACTGATCAAGCAAAGAAGGAAGGACTGAGCCAATTGGAGTTGTGATTCCAGACTGGTCATTTCTGCAAACATGACCCAAGGGGTTTAGTTTTGAAGCATGCATCGCAAGTGTTGCCCTACTTTCCATACACCCATGAAAAATTCAAAGATGAGTTCTTCACCGAAAATTCCCAATACTGGGATGAAGTGGTGGAAAGGATGGTCAACCCTAGAATGACCAAGTTTAGAGCCATGAGACTAGATGAATAGGAAAAAATCATAGAAAAATCAGCTCAAGGGGCCCTCAGGGCCAGAGAAGAAATGATAGTGGTCGAAGTAGCAGAATCCCCCCAGGTAGCAGCTGAAGCAGCAGAGATTCCCCGGGGAATCTCGGTGCAAGATAAAATCTCCCTCGAAGCTCAAGACGCATGGGAGAGGGTGTTACTCATGATAGAAAATGTGCAACAGATAATGGATCAGCTGCAAAATGACTCGAATATCATAAATGTGCCAAGGCTCCCTGCTGAAAACCTGGATGAAAGCCAGACGAGACCAAGCATCCATGAATTCATAGACCTTGATGAAATTACTGGGTTAGACGACCCTGAATTCACAACGCCATCAGTCAGATTGCCGATAGGTGTTTTGTATCAGTTAGAGAACGTCGAAGCATCACAAAGGACTGGTGCATAAAACCCCTTAAGTGAGTTGATAAATATATATGATGATGATGAGAGCCCAGGGGTATCTCTTGGGACCCCTGTGCATGTCGAAGAAGAAAAGGGACCTAAGAAGACATCTTCTCTTGTTCCTGACGCTCAAATTCAGGAGGCCTCAAAGAAAGAAAAGGAAGTCGAAAGTGTCCTAGACATTAAACTATTCAATGTGCCAGGGACCAAAGCAGACAATCCGAAGGGTGAGCTAAGGTTGGACGAGCCAAAGGAAGAAAACCCAAAGCAGGAAATTGACATCTTAGCGGCCGATGAACAAGTAAGTATTGAGTCTATCCCTAAAACTTCTATTTCATTCGGTACTCAAACCTTCGATGAGAGAAATACATAAGTCGAGCCTTTGGAGAACAACGAGGAAGTTCAAGAACCCAATCATGAACAAGTATACACCATTGGAAGTCTTGGGAATACACTCACATGGGGGGATCAACAAATTCCCAAACCCATGGATGAATTAGCTGACATACATGCCATAGCTTATGATAGGAAAAGGAAAGATATCATTCAGATGACCACCAAGAAGAGGAGGATCACTTTAGATCGCTCCATCCTCATCACTACAGAGGAAAAGTTGATCAACACAGGACATGCTAAGACATCTGAACTCATCAGCACAGGTATGGAAATCACAGATGCCACCCTGGACAGATCTAAAGGAAATGAAAAGGAGATGGCCTCCACCCTGAAGGAAATAGAACATGTGTGCCACTTGGATAAGTATTATCATGACGCCACACAGTCCACGATGTACCTGAGGAGTGAATTCAAGGAGGCCTATAGCAAGATCAAAGACAATCAACACCTATTCACTGCAAGGATATATGAACTCCAGGAGGACACCCTCATGGCACTTGTGATGTGCAAAGATATGGATCGATGGTACGAGAAAGCACAGCAAGCCGTCGAGAGAGTCGACTACATTGGTGATCTCCAACATGGCCAAGATAAAGAAGAACATGACATTCGGGTGTTGAACAAAATAAGCCTTGATCACATAAAGAAATTGGTCGAGTATTGGGCAAAAATGTCTCAGGAACCACACCGATAAATTCAAGAGAAATGGGCCAAGTGAGAGAAACAATGGATCAAGATCAATCGAGTGATGAAAGACATCAGACTCCCCGAGTTTGGCACACCTGATGACTTTGTCGACTTGCATGACATAGTCAAATCGCATATCAATCAAGAATTAGCATGGGCTTAAGAACTAGCAAAGGTGACAGACACAATGCCAGGTCAGGTGCGACAATTTATGGAACACCTGATCAAGGCTCGGGCTATGCTGCAACAGTTAAATGTCAGTCTAGTCAAGTATTGGGCACATGTAGTAGAGATAAGAGATATTTACGCGGCCCCAATGGACCAGCATAGATTCCCATACGCCATCACCTGCGAGGAGTTGTTCATCCAGTGGTCGAAATACTAGAAGAGTCACCCTTTTAAGTGATATCTTGAGATGACTCTTAGACAAACTGGTAGGAGAGAATTCCATGTGGAGAATTATGTTTTAATCATCTGCACTCTAGCTTTTATTTTTAGTCAATTTTATGTTATAAATAGGATCATCGATCGATTAGTTAAAGGTCGATGGTTATTGCAAGAAAATCTCATTTTTTGTTTTGTTAAGAATTATTTTGGAGCTGCCTTTAATTGAGAAGTCCGTCTGGACCAGAGACAAGTTTAATTTTTCATCAAATGTGTGTATGATTGGATGTGGAGAAGAACTATTTCCTATCTCATCTCATGAATGGATGCAGTAACGAGTAAGAGTTATTAAATCTATTGATAAGTTATTTGATGCAATGTTTTACAGTTCTTTCTTTAATGATGAAAATGAATTGTTGTGTTATTATGTGATGGATGATTAGAGTTGAGTGAATTATTTTACTTGTCATCATTTATCACATGCGTTTTTTCTTTTGATAAGTTGTATCTCAGTCAGTAATTGGAATATTCACATGGTTAACGTATTAGTACTAGGCCTGTGGTTGATGATCATTGACTGCATGCTCGAGTAAAGGGTTATCCCTAGATCAGCCTCTTCCCCAGTAGTTTAGTTTGTTCTGACTTTGTTGCCTAGTTGGTTTATACTAGCTTTCCATATTATATCAGTTTCACCTAAGATAAAATACAAAAAAAGAGAACGTCTGAACTGGAGGAGAGTCCTTCACGAGAAAGCGTAAATCCCATCGATTAATTGGCCATATCGCAAGATCTAGAGAACCATTCCACCAGTAAACATTTCAGAGTCTAATTGGGCCTCGGTGGCAGGTTTGGTTCATGTTGTTGAGTTAAAGGGATTTAGGACCCATCAACAGAATTGGTGCTAGAAGGAGGGCCTGAGAATGAATGGCTGAATATATTTTCCATATAATATTTCAGACAGACTGTAGATTCAAAACAGCCCACATGCATGGCTATTGATTCCCAAGACAACCCACACACACTGAGTACTCCTAAAACGAGTGACTCACCCCAGCCTGAGGAAGAACACTTGTTCCTTGATATACCTTATGCTCTTCCTCACGAGGAATAAAATCAATTTAGAAGAATCACAAGAGAATACACCCGACATATCGGTGTGTTGTCCTTAGCTCTGATATTTCCTCAAAGATAAAAAAATAAGCAGACTAGTGGTCGACACCCCCAACCAGTTTTTTGTGCACACAGTAGAAGACCTAATAGATTTTGGAATCACCGAAATCAAACATCCTCTTAATCTAATCCTTGAAACTCCATCCGATGACGTCTCTGAGTCGGACAATTTTTTGGAAGAAGAAGAGTTTAACTCAGGATATAAAGATATGGAAGACAACAACAACCATGATGAAGAAAGGGGAAACTGACCTCAAAAAAATCAACCTTGGTTGGCCAGAGATGCTTTAGCCATCCCAGGGCGATTCCATAACCTTCCCTGACATCCAGAGAAGTTACTTCCTAAATTTGACCCAGAAACCTCAGGACTACCTAAAGATCATATCAAGAAATTCATACTGGCTATCAGACTGATGAATGTCCAGCATGAAGACGTATTTTGTAGGTTGTTCCCCTACACTTTTGAGAATTCATCTTCCACGTGGTATTTTAACTTACCGGTAGGATCCATAACCAATTGGAAAAAGTTCCAAAAATATTTCCTAGATAAATTTTCATAAGAAACTACTACAGGAGCTTTGATGTCTGAATTATTCTCCACCACCATGAGTTCAAAGGAAAGGGTCAAAGAATTTAATCAAATATTTACCACCATCTTAAAAAAATTCTATCCCGAAGCTAAACCTACTCAGGATTTGCAAATCGAAGTATACACTAATGCTCTCCCAGCTTCTATTTCCATGTTTGTGAAGAGGGATTCCAAATGAACCCTGGATGAGAATTTTGAAGAAGCCAAAATGATAGAGTTCAAAATGAAAGGATGAAAATAAAGTCAAGTATCTTTAGTTAAGAAAGAAGTTCAACCCCCTCCCCAGAGAGGACTATTGCTCACTAGGCCCCGAGGGAAACAAACAGAACAGGGCCCTGAAAAGGGTAATGGCGACATAGAAGACCTACAATGCATGGTTAAGAAGTTATCAAAAGAAATCATATACATGAAAAGAAGTGTAGGGGAGGGAAACCAAGGCCAAAGGCTCTATAATCCTTTCATTAAAAGGAACCCACTATTCAAATCAATTGAACCTCCACCAACTAATTTAAATATCGATCTGGGAAATGTAGAATCTGACTCTTTATGTACTTATCACCAGAAAAACCACTCTGAAAGAGACTACCCTCAATGGGTACTTGCCATGAATTTGATGGCTAACTGATTTCTAGATGAAGTTTCCCTGACCAAACAATCAAGCGGTTCAGTTATGAATATTTCTGATTAGTAAGAGATTGATCCACCAGAATATACGTCCATGTTGATATGGGATCCTAACCTAATTATGCCTTTCGAAGACCTATTTGATTTTCAAGAACCACCCGCAAAGGTCTCGGTGGTGCAAACGCAAAGCAGGGGTCAACCTGTCTCTAACGACCTTACTACTACCCAAACTTTGGAAGGAATATCAACTCTCGATCACCCGAAAGAACCTTTTTCTCCCCATAAGAACCCTATAAGCATCCATACTTGAGAATCGCCCAAGCTAGATTAAAACGTAGTTGAATATTTGAAGAAGTTGAAAGATAATATCTCAGTTATGGACTTATGTAGAATCCCTCGGCAAAAAGACTTCCTTCTACAAGCTTTGAAATCAGTAGAGAATCCTACAACAAGTAATGATTAGGGAAGAAATCTAACTCCCTCGGATCTAGTAAATAAACCAATTGTGAACACATGTTCTGAAGATAAGAAGGGAAAACCTTTTGTTCCACCATTCCTATTAACATTTGAAGTCTTCGACAGAAATCTCCATAATTGTTTGGTTGATTCAGGAGCCTCCTCTAATGTTATGCCACTTTCTATTTGAAAAAAACTAAATGCGGTCCCTCTCAAAAGTGACAAACATGTAATACAACTAGACAGAACCCAAGTGAAGGTCATGGGAGAACTAAAAGATGTGATGATCATAATAGCAACCCATCCTAAGTTTGTGCAAGTAATTGACATCATTATAGTAGATATTCCATAAGCTTATGGGTTATTATTAAGTCGATATTGGTCTGAGAAATTGAACGGATACTTTAGTAAAGACTGGGTTCACCTTTGGCTTCCATTAAAGGGGCACAAAATTATGATCAGAATTTATAGGGAAAGATATCTAAAACATATTGTTACCGATCTAGAAACCCTAAACGAACGCTCATCGGTAGAGTTTCCTGTGTTAGGAAATTATTCATGTGACTCCTACTTCAGTAAATTCTCCCCTCTCCCATATGATGTCCCTCTCACTCAGAACTCCGAAATGATTTTACAAGAAGATTTTTCGAAAAAGGCGGAAGAAACCCTCTTCTGCCAAGAACCTGCGTTAGAGATCACAGAACTAGCAGTAGGGAAAAGGGAAAGTAATAGGGAAGGGGAAGTTGATACATGTTGCCCACAATTTTTGACCCTATACTTTGATGGATCTAAATCGAAATAAGGGTCAGGAGGAGGGTGTATCCTCATTAATCCGAAAGGAAAACTACATTTCATGTCTTGTAGACTAGAATTCGAATGCATGAATAACATTGTTGAATATGAAGCCAAAGTACAGGGGCTAAAGAAATCCATAGATTTAAACGTCAAAGAATTGAAGGTTTTCGGAGATTCTGAAATCATTTTCAGATGGATAAGGAATACTATACATTGAAATTCTACACACCTAAAGAATTACTGGCAGGAAGTGCACAGGCTATTAGAGCAGTTTGAAGCTTTCAACATTACAGTGATTTCCATAGAGAAAAACACTCTTGTTGTTTCCCTGGCCATCGTTGCTTCAATGATATCACCTCTATACGATTACCAAGCCTCTGGGTTCACTGTAGAACTCCTCTACAAACCCTTGGTACCCAACAATATTTATAATTGGAAGGTCTTTGAAGGAGATGAATAGATCATAAACTTTATGACTAATCACGATAATTTCAAATACTTGGTTATTGACGATGAATTATTCCAGGAATAGCTGACGGAAACCAACCCTCATATAAATCAGTCGATCGACCAATCGAAGTCTCACATAATCTTGAAGGGGATAGCTAATTTAAAAAACCTTTTTGACCTGAAAGAAAGATTTAAAGGGTCAAAAAATGCGAAGACCGGTAGTTCATGTCCCAAGCATGAAACCATAAATCTTGGAACCCTGAAAAACCCAAAAAACGTAAACCTCATAAAAACCATATCTAAAGAGGAAATAAAGGCCTACCTCAAACTCTTCAGACAGTATCAGGATGTCTTTGCATGGTCTTACCGAGATCTGAAAACTTATGATACCCGTATCATTCAGCACACTATCCCTTTAAAGCTTGAAGTAAAACCCTTCCAACAAAATCTCTGAAAATACCACCCTTCCATGGAGCCTCTCATGTGTCAAAATTTAAAGAAACTATTAGATGCCAAAATTATCTTCCAGGTCAGACACTCTACATGGGTAGCTAATTTAGTTCATGTGAGGGAAAAGTCTGGCGAAATTCGCCTATGCGTGGATTTCAGAAACCTCAACAGAGCTTCAGAAAAGGACAACTACCTAGTCCCACCAATGGAGCAACTCTTATAGACCATGTCTAGCTCTGATATTTTCTCCCTGTTGGATGGTTTCTCAGGTTACAACCAGGTTCTAGTTTTAGAGGAAGACCATTTGAAAACTACTTTCTGAACCAAGTGGGGAACTTTTTCTTATAAACGCATGCCCTTTGGGATAATCAATGCAGGAGCAGCCTTCCAGAGGGCCATGGATGTATCATTTTGGGGACTAATCAACAAGTGTGTAGTAGTGTACTTGGATGACATGACTGTGTATTCAAAGAACAGGGAAGATCACATCCAACACTTAACCCATATTTTCAAAAGGTGTAGAAAATACAGTATATCCTTAAACCCTAAGAAAACTATCTTTGGTGTCGAAGAAGGTAAGTTGTTAGGCCACATCATATCTCAAGAAGGCATTCACATAGACCCAGAAATAATTAAGGCTATAGCTCAGCTTCCATTGTTGCACAACAAGAAGGCTATGCAGTGATTCTTCGGGAAAATCAATTTTATGAGAAAGTTCACTCTCGATTTCACGGAAAATATCAAACCCTTACAAAGAATGAATCGTAAGGATGTTGAGTTTAAGTGATATGATGAATGGAAGGAGGATTTCATCAATATCAAAATCGATATCTCTCAAGCCCCAGTGCTGCGAAGTTATGATTTCAACAAATATTTCTTCCTCTACACTTTCACTTCTGACCAATTATTAGCCACAATATTAACTCAAATGGATGATGACAAAAACAAAGCCCATGTATCGTTCATGAGCACTAACCTCTAAGGTGTTGAACTTAACTATCTTTCTATAGATAAACAAGCTTATGCAGTTTATAAGGCAATAAAGCATTTCAGATCTTACATCCTCAAGAACCACACCAAAGTAATCATGTCTCACCCTGCAGTTTGATTCCTATTTAGTCAATAGGAGATGGGGGAAAGAAGAGGAAATTGGATGGCAGTAGTTCAAGAATTTGATCTAGAAATAAAACCCGCTAAACTAGTTAAAGGACAAGGGTTATGAAAACTGGCAGTTGAATCTCAAGACCAAGTAAATGAAGACCCTTTATGGGAGAATGAAATGGCATTATGGTGTGATGAAGCTTCATACATTTCCCTAGGAGAAGAGTCTTGGTATGAGAAACTGACTTATCTCCTACACCATGGGGCTTGTCTAGATAACCTCAACCCTAGGGAAAGAAGAGCTCTTAGGTTAAAATATGTGCAATATTGCCTCATAAATTCGATACTCTTTTTTGGGTTAATTATGATGGGGTACCTCATAAAATCTGTGCAATATTGCCTTGAATGTGAAGATGCAGATAAGGTTCCGAAGGAGCTCCATGAAGGACCTGACGGTGTACATTTTGTAGGAGATACTACCGCTCATAAGATACTAAGTGTTGACTATTATTGGCCCACTTTGCTTAAGGATGCTCACACATATGCTAGAAACTATAAAACTTGTCAAGTAAGCGTTGGGAGAGAAAAGAGAGCAGCGGTCCCATTCCAACCACTAACCATTTCTAGTCCTTTTGAGCAATGGGGGTTAGACATCATACAAGAAATTACACCAAGTTCTTCAAAACAGCATAAGTACATACTCACTGCCACCGATTATTTCACAAAATGGGTAGAATCCATTCCTCTAACCCATGTAAATGAGAAGGTGGTAATCCAATTCATATAACAACAACTAATCACAAGGTTCGGTGTCCCTTATGTTCTTTTTTTTTATAATGCAGCTTACTTTTCTTCCACCTTATTAACAAATTTTTCCCTAGACAAAGGAATCATAATCAGATACTCTGCAAATTATTATCCACATGGAAATGGAGTGGAAGAATCAACTAATAAGAACCTAGTGAGGATATTGAAGAAAACGGTTGTAGACAACCATAGGAATTGGCATAATCTACTCCATAATTCTTTATGGGTAGACAGAGTTACGCCCAAGGAATCTATAGGAAATTCCCCATAATTTCTAGTATATGGACAGGAATCCATTATGTCGAATGGGTTATACCTCCCATCTCTTCAACTTGCTCAAGAGTCCAGGGGGCATCCCTCATCAACCTTACAACAAAGAATTGACACCCTGCTCATGTTAGAGGAAGAAAGGGAGAAAGATAAATCAAAATTCATATCCCACCAGTAGATAGTTAAAAGATGGTGTGATAAGCATAAGGCTAAAGAGAAGAATTTTAAAGTAGGAGACTTAGTCCTAAAATGGGACAGAGCAAACGAGCCTAAAGGCAAACATTCTAAGTTTCAGAATCTGTGGCTCAGACCTTTCAAGGTGGCCAAGAAGATTGGGGTAGGCACTTATTGGTTACAGAATCTAAGGGAGGAACCTTACACCCTCCCAGTGAATGGCCAAGCCCAAAAACAATACTTCCAATAAATAAATAAAGAGAAAAAAATATTTGTTATGTTTTGCGTGCGTATTTTTGTGATTTTGTTGTTAGCTAGGCCGATTGCAAAATGCATTTTTTGTTTTCTTTTTCTATTTTGACTTCTGCACTTTTGAAATATTGTGTTGAAGAAAGACAATGGTTGACCTCAAATCATGCGACATAGCGAACTCTCTTCCTAACTCGTCGCTCACATACAAACACAAGAAACATTGAAGAACCTACGGTTGTTTCAAAGGATTCTCTATCTAACCTATGTAGATGAACAACTTTGGGGAAATGCATAAGTGTATTCTTAGTGGTTTGGTAAGACCTTAAGTGAAAGAAGGAAATATGGAAAGGACTACATACACCTCGGAGACAGAACCAGTGAGTTTCACCTTAATCACCTCATACTTTTGCAAATAACAGACGTCCTCCTCTCCCGCTCGCTCGGGGCATGCTGCCGAAATAAAAGTCAACTATATCAAATGAGCGCATAGAAGTAGAGGGTATGCAGATATCTATGTCGGGGCTATGGACGCTCACTAGCAGTGGAGCAAGGTTTTTGATGTCGGGGTGACTCTGTCGGGGCTATGGACGCTCGCTGGTAGCGGAGCAACACCGTAGAAAATAAATGAAGGTAAATAAAGGGCCTAGTACCAGTGAATTATCTACTAGAATCTTGTCAAAAGAGGGAATGATTCAGGGTTAGACAAAAATAAGGAGGAATAAAGGTTGAAAACCCCACAGGAAGACCTGGAGGCATCAACTGGAGAATTTCAAATTCACGGGTAAAAGAGGCTCTGATTTAAAACCAGTTAAGTTCTCCACTAGCTTTTGCATTAGCCGAGCCCGAAGGAGGAACAAAGATTCTACTTTCACCCAGTAAGTCACCATATGTTGAACACTCAACACACCCTAAAAATCCTATGTCAAATTCTACTTTTTGGGTACCACTTTATCTTTTGCATTGTCTAATTCGACTTCATTGTCAAAAATGTTTCCTTTTCTTATCATCTTGGCTCTCATTAAGTCCTTCAAAGTTTTCTTGAATCTATGAAAACTAACTACTTAAAAGGCATAACCTTTAAATAAAGAATCAACAACCAAAACATTTCACCCAATGTGCCCAAATTCGACATCGGAAGGGTTTAAAAAATGAAGGAAAATCACTCGAAAAACCACAGTCGTTGAGCGTCGATCTTCATCGACATCAACAAAAGGAATTTTTCTTTCGCGACTAGAATCACACAAGGATATCACTGACAACCGATCCCCTTCAGCATCGGTAAAAGGAGAAAAGAGTAAACGTTAACAAAGAAATAACTAATATCATCGATGGTTGATACCCGATGGTTTGGTCTTCTCCGTTCGGACCAAACCACAACGAATGTTCAGACCACGCTACAAGTTTTTCTCTGATCACCAACTCCCGAAATATTTTGGCATCATGAGTTTTGAATACGCTAACACAAAGGAAAATACATGATAGTTTTATCCCCGATCGTCGATCCTGGACACCTTTTTGGCATCAGCGATCCCAGGTTTAGTTTAAGAATGCATAATTGGAGGAAGGTCCCGACTCCGACTAATACTCGTGAGTTGAGTCACTAGTTTCATTTTCCATGTGTCCCAAGGGAGTTTTTCCATGTCATCATCGTACGATGAAATCGATCGGCATCGGAGGTTTTGTATAGAAGAACATCATCGAAAACACCCGTAACACATTGCTAACTCCCAATCCACCCACTAGGAAAGTGACATGATGGGACATTTTAGCGCTAAATACGTTGTGATCCAGAGAATTTAAGGGAAAAATTAATTCCAAATCTCGCATTAGTTTCTAATTCATGCACAAATCAAAAGGATCGTTTGAATTTACCAACAGAACACATCAACCTCCGCGCCTCTGTCATCAACCCACGATGAATTAAATTGCAAAGATTTGGCGGTAGATTTTTTTGAATTTCACTCATCACCCGAATTAATTGGTTGATACAACCGGTAAGTTCTTCCCTGTTAAATCCTCTCGAGCCATTGTAAACAAGATCATTTTGTGCACAAAGGAGTTTCAAAGCATCCAGAGGAGCGAGATGAGCAATTCAAAAGATTCTAATCCCCCCGTGAGTATCAAACTACAAAGTTTAGCAAGTGTTACAAGTATGTACCAGTCTGGATTTTTTGCCTTTTCACTTCATATATACAATATCGCTCTGTGCACAGGACCTAAAGGATTTTATTTCGATTTGCAGTAATAATGCCTCCAATAAATCCAAATACTAGGCCATCACCGAGAGCGGTTGTGCTAAAGGAACCAAAGATGGGAGAAGGCTCGTCCCCAGGGCCAGCAAAAAAATTAGAATTTGCTCCAAGGCCGGAACCAGTCATCAGAACGTCCATCAGAATATTTTCACTCAACCTCCAATATTTGGAGACATAGAGGAAAACACAAGGGGCAAGGCAGTACTCCCACACTGGGGAGAACTCTTCAAGAAGATTAGCAAGGAATAATTCTTGGAATATGTCCCACACAGTGACCCCAATATGAGGAAGCTCGGTGACGAAGTCTTTCCAAACATTCGAAGATCATACTGGCACATGGTGGCAAGAAGAACTCTGGTGCTCCCCTGCATAGAACTCCTAAAGTGGCTCATAGACCACATGGACACACAAAATTGTTTGATTAATGACGTCAATGGCGAGTGTGTCGGGGTTTTCCTTACAGTAGAGGTGCAGAATTATTACAAGCTTAGAGACCTGGAAGAGCAACTGAAAATCGATTTTGTCATCAAATTTTATTAGCACCATGACACTAGTCGGGTGATGGCTTCATGGTGGAGACAACATAAAAAATACACCAATCATACCTCCGGCTGGTACCAGACGGCCAACTTAAGTGAGTCGTATATATATCTAATGGCCCTCATCTGCTAGTTATATGGGGAGAAATATTGTTCCAGGTTCTCAGAGGCTTGGATGCCTCTAGCTTAAACTATAGCCATTTCTGGGAGAGGTTTTAACTGGGGTACCATCATTTCAAAATAGTTGAGCATTTGCATTCAATAGGCTCAGACGCCGAAGGAAGGAGAGGCTTCATCCTTCTACATAGCTTCGTATTTTTTGGACGTCATGTGCACCAGAAAAGTCTTTGTCGGCATGAATTTGAGCTGGCACGCCTATGAAATCCTGGTCCATGTATATTTCAGCATCTTATGGGAGAACAGGTACAAAAAATCCTACTCCCTCATCTACGATGAATTCATCGCTCACATCCATTTTATCCTTTTCAAGAAAGAGTGTCCAAGGATATCGGTTGCGGCAAAAAAAGTGATAGCTAAAGTAGGCCACTGGTATTTGGATGAACATGATACCTTCATCAGGGTATTCGAAGCCACTGGAGCACCTCATCTCCTACTAGCACATGTTCTTGACCAGCTTGTTGTGGGGGAAATCTGCTACCAAACCATCATGGAAGGTTACAATGCTACCCTGGTGAAAGATAAGAAGCGAGCATTTATACCCTATGGATTCCATATAGGATTCTACCTAGTAAAAGACATTGCTCAAGCCAAGAAGGAAGGACTGAGCCAATTGGAGTTCTGATTCCAGACTGGCCATTTCCAAAAACATGACCCAGGGGGTTTAGTTTTGAAGCATGCATTGCAAGTGTCATCATGTTGTCCATACTCCCATGACAAATTCAAAGATGAGGTCTTCACCAAAAATTTCCAAGACTGGGATGAAGTGGTGGCAAGGATGGTCGACCCTAGAATGACCAAGTTCATAGCCATGAGTCTGGATGAATAGGAAACAATCGTAGAACAATCGTCTCATGGAGCCCTCAGGACCAGAGAAGAAATGGTAGCGGTTGAAGTAGCAAAAGCCCCCCAAGTAGTGGTTGAAGTAGAAGAATCCCCCTAGGTAGCGGCTGAAGTAGAATAGATTCCTCGGGGAACCTAGGTGCAAGATAGAAGTTCCCTTTTGGCACAGGGACAGACCCAGGGTTCAACGCTACAACAGTGCACCAACAAAGCCCTAACTATTGGTCCTTTCGGCAACACCTGCGAAGCAGATGAAGTCTCACTCGAGGTAGAGGCAGGGGTGGTTGCAAGACTCAGGTGTTCGCAACCTTAGCTGGGACACAGATCTATGATTTTACTACTTAATAAAGCACTTAGCACCGTCAATTCCTCAATATCTAATCATTAATCACTTTGTTGATAAAGCAAGGCTTCGCAGCATTCACACTGTTATAACGTACTTAAGCACTTAGTATCAATAGATAGGTCAGATCTAGTAGATCAAGCACTAATCACATTCATATGGATCAGATCTAATATTCTCGCATATCATTAGCACTAAGCATAAGAAGATCTATCTAAACATATCAAATCATTTAGCAAATAACATGTGAACACATCAAGACAAAGCACATAACACAGTGTTTACGTGGTTCACCCCCACCCTGGGGCTACATCCACCAACTCTTCTTCTTTATTGTCTTCAGTCAATTGGTTACAAGAATAGAGCCATCAAAACCCTTACTCCGCACAGGACAGAAGATCTGCGTAGCTCGCTAGATCCTCCTTCCTTGCGTTACAACACCTAGCCCTCCACAATCTACTACAAGGACCTGCACTAAGCTCTGCAAGTCTCTTACAATCATGCACAAAGCACTTACAGATCCTACTCGCACTTAGCATACATTCACATCACATAGACGCACTATTCCCCTCTTCTTACATTGCCTATCCTTCTATTTATACATACAAAATAGGCCTAAACATGGGTAAACCCATGGGCCGACATCCCATTCACATTACATATTCCCAAAAACCCAAAAAGGACCCAAAAGTGGGCCGAGATCCCATGATCTCTGCTTCATCTTACGCTCCTCCTTCGATAGATTTTCGAAGTCCCAAAATAGGTCACTATGACCAAGAATCTCCCAAAACTTGGTCAAGGGCCAACAGGCCCCCAACAACGGAACCATTTGTTGGCACAGGGGCAGACCCAGGATTCAACGCTACAACAGCACATCAACAAATCCCTAACTACTGGCCCTTTCGGCAACACCTACGAAGCAAATGAATTCTCACCCGAGGTAGAGGCAGGGGTGGTTGCAAGATTCAGGTGTCTGTAACCTTAGATGGGACACAAATCTATGATTGTACTACTTAATAAAGCACTTAGAACCATCAATTCCTCAATATCTAATCATTAATCACTTCGTTGATAAATCAAGGTTTCACTACATTCACATTGTTATAACGTACTTAAGCACTTAGCATCAATAGATAGGTCAGATCTAGTAGATCAAGCACTAAGCACATTCATATGGATCATATCTAATATTCTCACATATAATTAGCACTAAGCATAAGCAGATCTATCTAAACATATCAAAGAACTTAGCAAATAACATGTGAACACATCAAGACAAAGCACAAAGCACATAACACAGTGTTTACGTGGTTCACTCCCACCCTGGGGCTACATCCACCAACTCTTCTTCTTTATTGTCTTTAGTCAATTGGTTACAAGCACAGAGCGCCCATCAAAACCCTCACTCCGCACAAGACAAAAAATCTGCGTAGTTCGCTAGATCCTCCTTCCTTGCGTTACAACACCTATCCCTCCACAATCTTCTACAAGGACCTGCACTTAGCTCTGCAAGTCTCTTACATTCATGCACAAAGCACTTACAGACCCTACTCGCACTTAGCATACATTCACATCACATAGATGCACTATTCCCCTCTTCTTACATTGCCTATCCTTCTATTTATACATACAAAATAGGCCTAAACATGGGTAAACCCATGGGTCGACATCCCATTCCTGTTACATATTCCCAAAAACCCAAAAAGGACCCAAAAGTGGGTCGATATCCTATGATCTTCGCTTCATCTTGCGCTCCTCGTTTGACAGGCTATCGAAGTCCCAAAATAGGTCACTATGGCCAAGAATCTCCCAAAACTTGGTCAAGGGCCAACATGCCCCCAACACTCACCTGTGACTCATCCCGAGTCGCTCTGGTCTGATTAGTTCTACTTTGAAGGCTTTGAGCTTGGCTCAAGCTGCTTCGACTTGATACTTTGTTGTGGCCTCTTATTCAGCAAACTCTTGGATTATGGTGTCATTCACTGGCCCCTATAGGCATTATTTTGATGTGGTGACAACCTGTTCTAACTCTAATCCTCGGCTCTCTACCTATGTAAACAACTAGCATGCCTTATCTTGCACAGGTTGAAGTCATTGAGTGACTTCCATCACTTTTCTTTGAAGAAAATGGATATGTTGTTGAGCTGTGTGTTGTTCTTGCAACCTCTTCATTCTTTCTACAATCAACAGAGCCTTCAGCTGCACCTGTAGTGTATCTGTGTGTTGCTTTTCTTCTTAGAGCTGCGACTCCAGTTTCTGTAACTCCAGGTTCTCAGTGAGGTTTTCATATGTCTGGGAACTGCGGTTACTCATCTACTTCCATTCCAATGCAAGATATTTTAATCTATCAACGTCGATGTGGGCAGTTACTTCCCTTAGGTCTCTTATATATTAAGGGGTCTCGGGCACAGTGCAGAGATCCAAGTCTACTATGTGTTGTTGGAGTTGTTGGATTACCTCTTCAAGTTGTTCCACCT
This sequence comes from Picea engelmannii, assembly GCA_009831015.1. Classification (NCBI taxonomy): domain Eukaryota; kingdom Viridiplantae; phylum Streptophyta; class Pinopsida; order Pinales; family Pinaceae; genus Picea; species Picea engelmannii. The sequence continues at coordinate 677,339 of ML810497.1, read as the reverse complement.
TCTGTGGAACTCTCTCTTTAGCCTTTACTTTGACAATTGTCACAAAGAGAAGTTCTTTGGTGACTCTTTCCTTTACTTCGAGTTTCTATGCAAGAAACTATTGCTTTTCTTTATGTAGCTGAGATTTTTCTTCATCGAACTTTACCTGGAGGGCGAGCTTCTCTTGTTTTGCAGTACTGCATTTCTCTAGAAGGTCTTCTTGTGCTTGCGCTAAAGCTTGGGTGTCTTGTGTTGTCTCCTCCTATGCTCGTTGAAGTCGATCTTCGATTGTATCAGCGATCCGGTGTAGCTGAGTTGGCTCATCTTCCAGTTCTGTTGTTCCTGCTGACAGAGGCGCAGTAGAAACTGCGTGGCTGGACTGTAATGCCTGCTACACTCCTTGAAGTTAAACCTTGATCTAATTAAACACCTCCTCCTACTTAGCTACTTTCTTCTCTACTATCTCCAATGAAGCATCGTTCAGTGCTGCGACGATGAAGTTGAAGTCATCTGTGGTGAGGGTGGTCTCAAATTTGGTCCTGGTTGCTTTTGACTTCTTCCTTGAAGAAGGTTTCAGAGGGGAAACCTTCATTTTCTTCAAGGGGTCCTCCTCGTCTCTAGGCAGTGTAACCTCTCCTTTATTCTGTTCAACTTCTACACCATCTATCTCTCTGCCATCTCCTCCTTGCTCTGTTGATATGGAAGCGGTCTTCACAGATGTGTTGTCTAAATCATGGACCTCTCTGGTCTTCTTTATCTTGCTAGGTCCAGGTGTATCATGCACTGCTTCTGGACTGTCAATATCAGATAGCTATGCGGGGTCTGATGGAATGAGGAGGTCCGTTGAGCAGTCCTTAGTGATCTCCTCCAAGTCATCCTTCGTCAGCTTGTAGTAAGACTGCAGTTGTTCCTTGTGTTCGTTAGCTCACACTGTGATATAGATGAAATGGCGGTCCACATTGAACATCATTAAAGTTCTGAAACGGTGGAGAGTGTTCGGGGTTATACGCGGCTCAGACTGGATGGATGTCTTCAACTGGTTGTAATATGTCTGGAATCCAGCATTCAACTTCCATTGCTTGTTCATGTCTCTAGAGTACCATAGTGTACTGAACTTTGTGGCCAGAGGTTCAAAGGGCTCGATGTCCGGGAAGTTTGCACCTTCCGGCATCTCCCATGCAATGAAAGTGATCAATATAAGAAGCCAGCTAAAGTGGAATTTGTATCCCTGATGTTGCACTTCCTTGCAGTCCAGTTCCAACTGGTTCACGAGGTACTTCACCCAATTCATTTGTAGGCCCTCTGCACACTTTCCTGCAAGGTCAACTACAAATCCAGTCACTTGGGTGGGTCGGTTCTTGCAAACTAACTTTGCTATGATCAATTGACAGGCTAGGTGCACTGTGCCACTCTGGATAGAGGCTACCTTATAACATCATGTTCCCTTCTCAACATCTCCATAGGTGTCTTTAATCTTCTGCACAAGAGTGCGATCCATGGATTTTCCAGGGTAGAAATCCTATGGGTCAGGGCCTTGCATGCTTATCCCTGTGATCCGATTGATCAATGTCAGATCTACTGCAATACAGCAGTTTAACCATAAATATTTGCCATGGTAGCAGGACAATATCATTTTGACGCATGCATTCACTTCTTGGTGCCTTCCGAAGTGAGGGATCTTCATGACATTGAGCAGTATGGACTACGTGAGGTTCATGGTCCATGACTAGGGAACGATCTTTGAGTTCTTTCCTTTGGTCCTGGTCAAATACTTATGTGGGGAAAGCATGTTATATACCTTCATGTCATCGAGGTTGAATTCGCTAAACCTCAACGTTGCGATCTTATCTTGGTCTGTGTGCATTGCATGTATCCCTTTTAGGAGGTACGTAGTGACCAAAGCGTACTTAAATTCTCTGGGCACACTGTCACGATTTATGGCACCGCTCAGAGGGGGTAGATAGGTGGGTAATATACTCGGGATTAACTTAGCATTTGTGAGATCATCCCTATGCTTAGTTCTCTTTTCATCTACTGGCCGAGATGGACCGGCTCAAACAGTGGATGGAGAGGTCAGTAGTCCTCTCATCAAAGATGCTTGTACACCTGTAGACACTCCTCTCTTCAACATGACTCTTTCAGTCATTAAGTCGAGGAGAAATTCCATTACTAATTATTCAACTGCAGTGAGCTCGTCGGACATACGCTCTCGGGATTAAAATTATTAGAGTCATGATGAACTTATATACAGCACTAGAACAAACATCAATAGCCCAATGATCATTGTATACAATTTACTTAGTCTATGGGCTTAAACTCTTAGTTAGAAAAAATGTTCTCTATGCATGGCGCAATGAGATAAATAGGTAACTTGACAACAGTTCATGTGCAACGGTTATGATCCTCCATTAACTCTTGTTCGATCTATTATGGCACGGTCTAACGGTCTGATGAAAAAACTTTATTACCTTTCTGCCCATTCAGAGCATCGATCGAACGGTTATAATATCCCCAACGGCTATATTGCTTCAAAATGGCGAAGTGCCATGTGTCATTGTTTTGATATCCCGACGAAGTTCCAATTCTGTGAATTTTCTTTTTGCGAAGTTCCCTCTGAAATTTTCTGTAACTTTTCAATATTATCCCTCTTCTTACTTAGCTTTCTAGCCTTCTTTCCAGTGATCTTTGGCTCGGTATGTCTTTTTCCATTCTGATTCTTATCTTCTTTTAACATAGTCACTGTGCGCTATTGAGATTCTTTCCTAGGATTCAGGGGTAATACCTCTTCTTTATCTGAAGTACTTCAGTCTTCTGTGGGTCTCCTAGTGTTATTGCATCTTTGACATCAGGGTCTCTAATGTCAAATAGCTTCAATCTGTTCTCCTGTTCTTCAATCAATTGTGTGATATTTATGGTCATGAAATCTCTTAATTCTTGTTTCTTCTGCTGCAAAACTTCTTCTTCTTTCTTTAGTCTGGCTTGATCTCTGTCAATCCAAGGTTTTCCTATTAAAATGGTAAACAGGGTGATGTCCTCAATAAATTGAATAATCTCAAAATCTTCCTTTGTTGAAGTTCCATTGATGGTCATAGGTATCTGAGCGAGCCTTCCACACAGGTTTACCAGTTTTCCTCTGAATAACCCTAGTCCTCCTAATGAAGTAATCATAGTAGGCCTTCCTATAGCTTCCCAAGTTCTCTCTGTCATGATATTCATCTGTGTTTCCTCATCTAGAACACAGTCATTGTCGAAGTCTCCTATCCTTGCTTTGATGCATTCTTTTCCTTTGAAGGTCTCTGATAATATGACATGTCGGTGGTTATTCAGGGTTTCTTTCATCTGTAGCAATACCTTCTCTGATTCTTTCTGGGGTTCTGTTATAGCCTTAGTTTCTGGATCTTCCTTAGGGTTCTCTTGATTTAGATTCATTCTTTCAATATTAGCAATCATTCTAGGGAAATCCAATACTTCATGGTCTAGAGCTTTACAACAAAGGCAACTAGGTCTTCCACCAGGGCAATCCAATACTTCATGGTCTAGAGATTTACAACATAGGCAACTAGGTCTTCCACCAGGGAATTCTTTAGCAATATGTATCAGTTTTATGCAACTATAACAAAGGGTTAATCCTCTCTTTCTTTTAAATGATCCCTAGCCTCTTATGTACTGCACACTAGGATCATAGGAGCTAACCTACAATAAATTCTTTCTTGGATCCTGCATCCATTTGTTAGTCCAAACATTCTTTCTATGCATAGGTATAACATATCTTTCACTATACTTATCAAATCTACTCGTATCAAACCTTCTTTCAGTTATTAATGCCCTAGTTTTCAAGCTAGGACGGACTCTATTAAACATACCTATATCCATACTCTAGAAACAAAAATTTCCACTTATCTTACTTCTACAGAGCACAAAGCGTTCAGATCTAAAACATTTTACTATCTTTACCTTTATCAAAGCACAGAGCTTTCATATCTTACCTCTTTTAATCATAAATTCTCACTTTTACCTTTCTTAGAGCACAAAGCTTTCAGATCTTGCTTCTTTCCTTCAGATCCGACCTCCTTTCTTCAGATCGGGTTTCCTTTTTTAGCACAGAGATTTATTAATCGAGTAGAACACTGTGCACTAGGGCACAGATATACGCACAAAGCTTTCACAATATTAGGTCGAATCTTTGCACAGAGCTTCCTCTTCCTCAATTCCTAGCAATCACAGTTTCAAGTCCCGACAACAAAACCATTTGTTGTCACGGGGGCAGACCCAGTGTTCAATGCTACAACAATGCACCAACAAAGCCCTAACTACCGGCCCTTTCAGCATCACCTACAAAGTAGATGAAGTCTCACCCAAGGTAGAGGCAGGGGTGGCTGCAAGACTTAGGTGTCTGCAATCTTAGCTAGGACACAAATATGTGATTGTACTACTTAATAAAGAACTTAGCACCATCAATTCCTCAATATATAATCATTAATCACTTCGTTGATAAAGCAGGGCTTCACAACATTCACACTGTTATAACGTACTTAAGCACTTAGCATCAATAGATAGGTCAAATATAGCAGATCAAGCACTAAGCACATTCATATGGATCGGATCTAATATTCTCACATATCATTAGCACTAAGCATAAGCAGATCTATCTAAACATATCAAAGCACTTAGAAAATAACATGTGAACACATCAAGACAAAGCACATAACACAGTGTTTACGTAGTTCACCCCCACCCTGGGGATATGTCCACCAACTCTTCTTCTTTATTTTCTTCAGTCAATTGGTTACAAGCACAGAGCCATCAAAACCCTTACTCCGCACAAGACAAAAAATCTACGTAGTTCGCTAGATCCTCCTTCCTTGCGTTACAGCACCTAGCCCTCCACAATCTACTGCAAGGACCTGCACTTAGCTCTTCAAGTCTCTTATAGTCATGCAAAAATCACTTACAGACCCTACTCGCACTTAGCATACATTCACACAACATAGATGCACTATTCCCCTCTTCTTACATTGCCTATCCTTCTATTTATACATACAAAATAGGCCTAAACATGGGTAAACCCATGGGCCGACATCCCATTCATGTTACATATTCCCTAAAACCCAAAAAGGACCCAAAAGTGGGCTGAGATCCCATGATCTTCGCTTCTTCTTGCGCTCCTCCTTCGACAAGTTGTCGAAGTCCCAAAATAGGTCACTATGACCAAGAATCTCCCAAAACTTGGTCAAGGGCCAACATCCCCCATATCTCAAGACGCACGAGAAAGGGTGTTAATCATGATATAAAATGTGCAGCGAATAATGGATCAGCTGAAAAATGACCTGGACATCATAAATATGCCAAGGCTCCCTACCGACAACCTGGATGAAAGCCAAATGGGACCAAAATCCCCTGAATTCATAGACCTTGATGGAATTATCAAGTTAGACAACCTTGAATTCACAATGCCATCGGTTGAATCACTAAAAGGTGTTTTGGATCGGCCAGAGACCATCAAATCATCACAAAGGACTGGTGCATCAAACCCCTTAAGTGAGTTGATAAAGATATATGACTATGATGAGAGCCCAAGGATATCTCTTGGGACCTCTATGCATGTCAAAGAAGAAAAGGGACCTGAGAAAACATATTCTCATGTTCTCGACACCCAAATTCAGGAGACCTCAAAGAAAGAAAAGGAAACCAAGAGTTTCCTAGACACTAAAATGCCCGATGCGTCGAGGACCCAAGTAGACAGTCTGAAGGGCGAGCCAAGGTCAGATGAGCCAAAGGAAGGATCCCCGTAGCAGGAAATCAGCATCTCAGTGGCCGATGAACAAGTAAGTATCGATTCTATCCTTGAAACTTCTATTTCAATTCGTATTCAAACCTCCGATGAGCGGCAGATAGAAGCCAGGCCTTCAGAGCACAATGAGGAAGTTCAAGAACCCAATCTTGAACAAGTATACACTATCGGAAGTCTAGGGAATACACTCACATGGGGGGATCAACAAATTCCCAAACCCATGGACGAAGTAGCTGACATACATGCCATAGCTTATGATAGGAAAAGGAAATCTATCATCCAGAGGACCACCAAGAAGAGGAGGATCACTTTAGATCACTCTATCCTCATCACTACAAAGGAACATATGATCAACACAGGACATGCTAAGACATATGAACTCATCAGCGTAGGGATGGAAATCACAAATTCCACCCTCGACGGAGCTAAAATATATGAAAAGGAGTTGGCCACCGCTCTAAAGGAACTAGAACATGTGCACCACTTGGTTAAGTACTATCAGGACACCACACAGGTCGTGGTGTACCTCAGGAGCAAATTCAAGGAGCCCTATAGAAATATCATAGACGAGCGGCACCTATTCACTACAAGTATAGCCAAGCTCCAGGAGGACACCCTCATGGCACTTGCGACGTGAAAAGATATGGAGTGGTGGTAGGAGAAAGTGTAGCAATCCATGGAGAGAGTCGACTACATTGGTGCAGTCCAACAGGACTGAGATAAAGAAGAACATGGCATTTAGGTGTTGAAGGAAAGAAGTCTTGATCGCATAAAGAAATCGATCGAGTATTGGGAAAAAATGTCTCAAGAACCACACCGAGAAATTCAAGAGAAATGGGACAAGTGTGAGAAACACAGGATCAAGATCAATCAGGTGATGAAAGACAACAGACTCCTTGAGTTTTGCACACCTTACAACTTTTTCGACTTGCACGACATAGTCAAATTTCATATCGAGCAAGACTCAGCATGGGTCGAAGAACTCGCAAAGGTGACAAACACAACGTCATCTCAGGTGCGACAGTTTATGGAACACCCGATCAAAGCTTGGGCTATGCTGCAACAGTTAAGTGCCAGTCTATTCAAGTATCAGGCACATGTGGTAGAGATAAGAGAGATTTATGTGGCCCCGCTGGAACAGCATAGATTCCCATACGCCAACACCTGCGAGGAGTTTTTCATCCAGTGGTCAAAGTACAAGAAGATTCACCCTTTTAAGTGACATCTTGAGATGACTCTTAGACAAACTGATAAGACAGAATGCCACATGGGGATTTCTGTTTTACTCATCTGCACTTTAGCCGTCATTTTTAGTCAATTTTATGTTATAAATAGGAGCATTGACCAATTAGTTAAAGGTCGATGGTTGTTGCAAGAAACTCTCATTTTTGGTTTTGTTAAGAATTATTTTGGAGCTGCCTTTAATTGAGAAGTCCTTTTGGACCAAAGACAAGTTTAAGTTTTCATCAAATGTGTGTATGATTGGATGTGGAGAAGAACTATTTCCTATCTCATCTCATGAATGGATGCAATAACGAGTAAGAGCTATTAAATCCGTTGATAAGTTATCTGATGCAATGTTTTACAGTTCTTTATTTAATGATGAAAATGAATCGTTGTGTTATTATGTGATGGATGATTAGAGTTGAGTGAATTATTTTACTTTTCGTCATTTATCACATGCGTGTTTTATTTTGATAAGTTGTATCTCAATCGGTAATTGGAATATTCACATGGTTAACATATTAGTACTAGGACTGTGGTTGACGATCATTTTCTGCGCTCGAGTAAAGAATTAATCCTAGCTCAGCCTCTTCCCTGGTAGTTTAGTTTGTTCCCACTTTGTTTCCTAATTGGTTTATACCATCTTTCCATCTTATATTAGTTTAACCTAAGAGAAAATACAAAAAAAGAGAACGTCCAAACTGGATGAGAGGCCTTCACGAGAAAACGTAAATCCCATCGATTAATTGGCCAGATCGCAAGATCTGGAGAACCATTCCACCATTAAACGTTGTAGAGTCTAATTGGGCCTCGGTGGTGGGTTTGGTTCCTGCTGTTGAGTTAAAGGGATTTAGGACCCATCAATAGGTTCCATGGGGAGCAATGGTCACAAGGGAAGAATGAGGGATATGACTTCAGAGTGATACCCTTTGTCAAAGGGGGAGATATTATTCATATGAAGGGAGAGAGAGTAATTAGAGGCTTATAAACACAAAGAAAAATCAAAGGAATGTAGACAGGGGGAGCAGCCCCAAGGATAGTTCAGTTAGGAGGAGCAGCCCCAAAAGGGAGATACCCTTTTCCATTGATGTCAAAGGGGGAGAGATAGAAACATTGATGAGGAGTATAAGCATGAATATTATCATGACTAAGTGTTGCCATCAATGTTGATTTTTCCATCAATGCCAAAGGGGGAGATTGTCAGACAGTTGGCTTAGGTTGATGGAAAATTGGTATGGATTGTTGGTTTTCATTGATTTCAACCATTGGAGAGTGATATTATAGATTGATTTCAACCCTTAGTGATTGATGTCAACCCTTGGAGAAAGTCTGGTAGCACATTTTGGTAGAACAAAGGTTTGGGTAATGGACCCAAGGTTGTTTCATGTATAATGGTATGATTTTTAATATATTTGAAGGTAAGACTATTCTAGATGGATATTACATGTTATTCCATTTCCGGTGGTATGTGGAACGTCACATAAATCCTCACGGTTAGAGAGTTATGGCCATGATAAGTTGGAGAACCCAGGTTTGGGTAATGGACCCAAGATTGTTTGATGGATAATGGAATGAGTTTTGATATATTTGCAGGCAAGACTATTCTATATAGATAGTACATGTCATTCCATTTTTAGTGTTATGTGGAACGTCACATAACTCCTCGCGGTTAGAGATTTATGGCCATGTGAAGTTGGAGAACCCTCATGAGTCATCTAGAAGCCCCAAAAGGTCAAAGTAGTCAAAGTGGTTTAAGAGATTTTAGAAGGTAAATAATAAAGTGAAGTGATGAGTGTACTATAATTCAAAGTGAATACAAAATAAATTATTTAAATAATAAATTTAATGGAGAAATTAGAAGTGGGTTAACCCTAAAATAAGGAAAGTGGGTTAAGATGGTTAAAAGGTAACCCCTTGAGGAAACTACATGAAAGTATAAATAAGAGGCAAGGCTCTCTCATTTTAATCACACTTGAGAATATTGAATATCTATAGGTTACTGAGGTAACCAAAGGATATCCAAGACGAATTTCAGAGGGAAGGTGAAGTAAATAAGGTTGAAATTCAAGGGAGGATAAATTATTTTGATGATGCTTTCTAAGGTGTGTTATTTACAGGTCATCTCACCATTTTCGTAATAACTTTTTTTCTAGAATGATTCAGACCGTGAAATTGGGAGGCCATTGAGGAAACATATCCAAGTATCTGTGATTCAAATTTCAGATTGTGGGTCATTCTAGTTTTGGAGTTACACGCCGTGGAAAATAGGGTTTGTGACTAGTCTTGAAACTAGTCTAAAACAAGTATTTCGAGTAAAAACATTATAACTTCTTCATAACATATCCAAATTTAGTAAGACCAAATTTATTGGTTATAGTATATTCTATAGTATTCTCTGTAAAATTTCAGATCCATAAACAAATATTCTGTGTGGGGCACGCTCTACAAGTTTGTTCTTTAGAATAAGCCAGAATTCAACAAGGTATGCCATTTTTGCTATAAATCCTTTTATGAGAAGTTCCAAGTAGTGAAGTCTAGAGAAATTTCATAAAATACATTGAAGAACATTGTGTATCATTTTTAGATTTTTATTCATTACAAGTACATAGTTATGATTATTTCAAGTTAGGGTTGTTGACTAATCCAAAATTAGTCATGTGAGACTAAAGTAAAGTTTGATGAAAATAATAGTCTCTTGTTGTTAAAGTTAAGGAAGGTTTGTAGGTATGTGATATTATACACCAGGTCTATTGCAGAGTTACAAATCGTATTTGGATGATGAAATTGATGAGGGAATTTGGTTGAGGTACATGTTGGGTACATGGTTGAGACAAGTAGTTGATGAGTTGGCACATACATGAGGTGTATAGTTGATGATGTTGGTACATATTTATGATTCATAGTTGATGAGTAGTTGATACATGATTGGTACATATTTGGTGCATGGTTGAAGCACTTGTTCATGGTACAGGTTGAGGTACAGGTTGTTGCATGGTTGATGCACTTGTGTATGGTACAAGTTGCTTACAGGTTGTTTGGTACATGTTGATGCATGGTTGATGCACTTGTTTATGTTACAAATTGTTTGGTATAGGTTGGTGCATGGTTGATGCACTTGTTTATAGTATAGGTTGATTAATGGTTGAGGTACAAGTTGATGCATGGTTCAAGTTATTGGTACAGGTTTTTTGGTGTAGGATGATTGGTACAGGTTTACAGCAGTATCTGTCACAGTGGTAGTGTGACAGTGGTTCCATCATTCTACTTATATGTCAGGGCAGTTGGATAGGGAAAGGACAGGTGGTTGTAGCCACCTTTTAGTTGTAGTCGGATAACATAGGGGGTTGGAGCCTCCTTTTGGTTGTATCTAGAGAACTGGGGAGTTGGATATTCCTTTATGTTGTAGCTTGAGAAACTAGGGGGTTGGAGCCTTCTTCTGGATGTAGCTAGAGAATTGGGGAGTTGGAGATTCCTTTAGGTTGTAGCCTGAGAAAATAGGGGGTTGGAGCCTCCTTCTAGTTGCAGCTGGAAAACAAAGGAAGTTTGTGCTTCCATTGAATGTAATTCTTAAAGACGTATAAGAAAAAGCATTATGTGGTTTTCTCCCGCTTTGGGTTTCCATGTAAAAAACATTGGTGTATTTTGTATGTGTATGATTTCTCATTTGTTCATTGTTTATTTACTCTAAAACTATTGGATGATAATGCTACATTTATATAACACTTGCATTTGTGGTTAAAAAGGATTGAATTACTCTATTACTGATTCACCCCCCCCCCTTTGGAAACTAATTGGGCCTTGTGTCCTTCAACACTTCCATATAATGCATACTTAATTCTATACACCCATTTACATATGGAAAGAAAAAATCCTTTCAAAAGAGGTACAAGATCCCAAGTATCATTCACCATTAAAGAGTGATACTCTTCATTCATTGTTGTGTCCCAATTTGGATGGACTGAAGCTTCTACAAATGTTTTTGGATCATGATTCACTAAAACTTGAGCCAAAAAAAAGATTCTCGCTAGAACTATAAACGTGTTTGGCGTTGATCTGAAGGATCACCAACAACATCACTAGTTATTTCTTATGTTGAATAGACCCATCTGGGAAGTGGAGGCATTGGTTCGGGTTCATGTTCAATGGACTCATATGGAGGAAGGTGAGTAAGCAAAGGTGGATTTTCATCCTCACTATCATCATCTGAAGAAGAAGAAGAAACTAGAATAGGAACATAATATGGCACTGTTAAGCCCTAATATTGGCTCATTACCCCTTAATTGGGGCATATTAGATTAGTAATGTTATTTATTACCCCTTAATTGGGGCATATTAGATTAGTAATGTTATTTTATTTATGTCGTCTTTAGGCCATTAGTTGTAATTATA